>CM065675.1:11262888-11440388 GCA_033220385.1 Triplophysa yarkandensis
GAGGCAAAGTTAAAAAACCACAAGAATGAAAAGCCGTAAAGGCCTCCACATAACGCATAAGCTTTTATATTGGTAGACAAGAGATAAACCCAATTGAAGAGCTGCTGGGTATCCAGAGGTAAAATGCCTTGCGACAGAAATACATTTGTATAGGCCATTTACTTTTCTTAAACCGCAAGTTTGCAGGTTCCCATGAGAAGTCCCACCTATCCACCTGCACTGTATCTTTTCCATCAAAAGATAGATCTTGTTTAACGCTAATAGAAAAACGACTTTGAGAGGTGACACAAAAACTGCAATAGATCTCATTTTAAGACGAATAAATGGCGACATACGACACAATAGGTGGATATGTTCTTTTAGAGATAACTGAAAGATGTAAATTATGATACACCGTCTATGTAAATGTATATTTTTGGAGGTAGTTAAATCATAATAGGTTTAATTACGCTCATCAATCAGGAAATATTAAAACATAATGTTTAATTTCCCACGTTCAACATATTAAAAATGACAAATGGCTCAAGTCAAAAACAGTGTCATTGAAATGACACAAAGGTAAGCGCCTTTGCAAGGATCACAAAATGCAAAATACGCCTCATTTACGAAACTCGCTCTGCTTTACGGTGAAACGCATACAAAAACAAGGAAGGAAAAGAACAAACTTTGCAGAGCGCGAAGCAGCATCACACAACTCCTGGCATCCTTTCTGCCGCCTGTTCGGTATTTGAAGCCATGATGTATGTGGGTCTGATCACAACAGCTATCTCTTTAAAGCCAAATTCAAAAGTAGCTGTCTAGCAATTACGACGCTTGTCTGAAAGGCCGGACCTGCAGCGCTTCAAATGTCAATTACGTTAGGCAACAATGACTTGAGCGGAGAACCGTTAACATTTTAGAAAAGACAATTTGTTTTCAAATTGTCTTTAGACGTTCGCAACCCACTTTTGAGGCAAAAAACATTTTGCAATACACAAAAAATTCCCTGTGAAGTGTTTTCCAAGTCAAACAATCCCAGGAGGACGTTAAACACCAGCACTCGTCGTCTCACCACCTTTAAAACGTCTGTCCTTTCCACACTTATTGACGAAAAAAATGTAGCTAAAGGCACACTCGGCTTGCCAGTGCTGAGTCACGCTTATTGTTGTGTCTAGCGTGCGCTCCGCCAACACCAACACCACCCTGCGGCAACATGGGAAGGGTGCCACGCTCGCAGCGGGCACCACCAGCCAGGCCAAGGTCAACGCTGCCTGTTACCACATGCACACCCGCATCGCATAGAGCGCTGCAACACATTTCACTTCTGTCACTCAGCCCGAGTGCTACAAATATTAGCGCGCTTCCTCTATAAAAGCAATGACAAAGTGTCACGCTGAGAGACGGATGGCTGACTATGGATGGATTGTCTGTCGTGTTTTCGGCGGCTAAGAGGGAAAAATTGGTTTGAAGTACAAACTCTTCAAAGAGGCCCAGTGTGTGTGTGTGCGTGCGTGCGTGCGTGCGCGCGCACGGTTTTTTACTTTCGTACAACATCCCAGAATTTCCAGCTAATCGCCTTGAACAGATGTTCAACAGATACATCTATGGAGCCATGCCAGTGCGTATAATTCTCATCAGTGTCGAACACTTCTCGTGTCTTTTCAAGATGCAAACTTTCATATCTTAAATCCGAGTGAAATTAAGCTAGGGATGTAATATAACAAGAATTTAAAAAGTCTATTCACAAACTTAAACTTTTTTTGATAACACTGCATTAATTTAAAACATGCAACTATTATTAAACAATTAAACAGTACCTCAAAGCATGAAGGATTACAAATTTATTTTCTGTTTTAAGACATGTCTTACAAAATATGAATCTGACACATCCGTATCTTTTACTGTATACACTTAATAATCCAATCTTGATAATAAACACTTTTACTGACGTATGTATAAAAAAGTGTTTTTATAAGTTTTAGGCTTTATCTCTGATTCACACAGTTTTAAAGCTTCTCTTTTAACAGAAAGCAGCTCGAGTGAAAATCTTCCACGGCGATAATAAACATCCAACATGAAGCAGCTTTTGCCTGAGGCTGATGTATCCCACTGCTCCTTTAATAATCGAGAACATGCTTCCACGTTAGCAGGGAAGGATTCAATACATGAATAAATTAACACAAAATAAGCATTGTTTTGGGGTTAAATGGAGTCTGTTGCAGCAGAAGAGGCCTTGCTTTTGGTTCAAATGATCCGTTCGGTGCCGGCTTTGTCTTTGCTGCATTTGGAAATTAATGAATGCAGAAGTTTAGCTCGGTTTCTGATGGAAGATTTCATGGAAGTGCAAATGATCTACTCTGACATTCGCTGAATGAGCCTTTGATCTGCGATTTGACTAGCGCCCCACGCAATGAAAGGACCGGAGAGAGAGAGAGAGAGAGAGAGAGAGAGAGAGAGAGAGAGAGAGAGAGAGAGAGAGAGAGAGAGAGAGAGAGAGAGAGGACAGAGAGAGAGAGACAGAGAGAGAGAGAGAGAGAGAGAGAGAGAGAGAGAGAGACAGAGAGAGAGACAGAGAGAGAGAGAGAGAGAGAGAGAGAGAGAGAGAGACAGACAGAGAGAGAGAGAGAGAGAGAGAGACAGAGAGAGAGAGAGAGAGAGAGAGAGAGAGAGACAGAGAGAGATAGCCCTTTCTCTGATCTTTTCGCTCGCCCAGTCTCTCTTTTTCTAGCCGTTTCACGTAGCCTCCTCTCTTATATCCCCCATTTCCAATAACTCAGCAATGCTTCATTTGAATGAAATACAGTCATTCATCTACCAGCACATAAAATCAAATAGAGGAAAGTGGAAAGTCATAACCGCAGTAGTTCGTTTTATGTCATGTAATCCCCCCGTGAGCATAAGGGGGCTATTCAGAACACGCAGCCATCAAACCCTCTTAATGTTGTTTTGACTTGTACCGAATTGTTATTGTAAGTCCCATCAACGGTATTAGACTCCCGCATCACGTCCCGCGCCGCAGGCGATGTTTCTTGGCACCATGTCTGTACACATTTCTTATTGGGCCCCTAAAGACACTTCAAGTCGAGTCCCCCCATTGCTCAGAATAGCCGGCACTGGTCATTTCCCCGCACTCGTTCACCGCTGTTATAGGAAGGATGGAATGCGAGGTGCGTCAGGCCGTGACTCAGTGTGTAAACAATACTAATGCTTACACACTGATGGGCTCTTTATCTCAATTACAAGTCTGAATTTCGCAGAGGACGGAATTGATCGCGTCTGCAAGCTCTGGCGCGGTGATGGCAGGCAGCACACCGAGGTCTCACAAACTCGCCAGGCTGAAAATCACCTGTGTCCAAATTATGGGGTATGAATGGATGGGGTCATAGAAATCAATTCGATGATGTGTCATAAAAAGTGTCAAGGGTAAAAATGACAGCATTTCTAAAGAAAATATTACTGTAATTTGCTTGCAATACAAGTGAGGATTTGAGTAACAAGGCGTGGAGTATCAATGATACTAAAGAGTGACCGAAAACGACAGCATCTGATTGGGCTACTTTATGGACACAAGCCAATGTAAGTGAATGGGGATCCAGTTTTCTTTCACCAACATTCTTCGAAATATCAACTGTGATAAAAAATTAATATTTTTTGTGATTAAGTCACAAAGATTTAAAAACACTGTGAGGATGAGTAAATTATGACAAAAAAATATATTTTGGGTCAACTATCCTTTTAAATGATGAAACATACAGGTGTCCAAATAAATCATAAATGGTTGTGACTTATGGAAAACATTAATGTTGCATAGCAAACTTATGACCTTTTGCATTAACTAAATAAATATTTTCACTACATTACATCAACTCCCCATGTTCTTTGTAAATAAAAATAAGTTGAAAGTATAACAAACAGTAATAATTATGAATGAACCTCTTTCAACTGCCTCATCAGAACTAATTTTTCTTTTCCCAAACCATTAAAACTGCACACAAAGAATTGTGGGATATCACACACAGGCGAAGGGCACACGCTGCTTCCAAAACCAACCAAATTAAGCGTTTATAGTAGACAGAATGTTACAAAAAATGTGTCTCTGTGTCTTCCTACCTCCATCTGTTTTTGTGTTTCAAACACAAGCCTGAGATAACATGAGCGACAGGAGTCATGGTCTGCTGGTCTTTCTGTCTAATCCGACCTGGCAGGATGTTTCAATTGGACACGAGTAGCCTTGAGTTAATGTATTTATTAAATCACCAATGTCTCCAGTCGGATCAATTCTAAATGAGAATTAATAATTATTGCTTTGCATTTATAAATGCAAAATGTCACCGATAAATAGCTGGAGGCATATCAGGTATTGAATTGACGCCCAATATCTTGCAGCTTTCTATTTCAGCCACATTACGAGCTATTATCAGTTTAAGACATAAAAGCTTGTTTGCCCAGTGGGAAATGACAAACTCTTTAGAAAGGCTCCAGAGCATTTATTATAATGCTAGTTTTATATTTGTTTGTTTGTTTGTTTGTTTGTTTTTAAAAAAATTCAGGGAATAAATCATAAAATCATTGAGTGTTTGTGGTTACGTCTCATCGCATTGTCAACAGATCTTATTTATCTTATTTTAGGATTCTTGACTCTATAAGTCAGACACGCTGAAAAAGAATGCAATAAAGAAACTCAAACCCGCATGACTTAACACATACTTTACAACATTATAGATGTGACATTTTGCGTTATGGATGTGACAAAAAACACATGGAATATGTATTACTTCACAATATACTAAACAATTTGTTTTTCTAATCCTTTATGATTGAGTCTTAATGTCAGAAAACTATCAGTCTCTTTACATGTGTTCTAATTAAAAAAGGAAACAAACAAGTTATTGATGTGTCAAAAAAGGACATGGTTTTTGGGAAATGACAAGCCATAATACCCAAGAAATGAACAATAGATAGCTCTTTAAAGAACATAAATAGTTACTATTTCATATTTATAAAAAAAAATTAGCTCTGTGGATATGGCAATCTTAAAAATAGCCCTTTATGACTCCCCTTTAAAACAAAATCATGTGGATTAGTAAATGGTTATATGGACTACAAACCTTAAGAAATGTACAGTAAAATATTAAAATAATTGAGTAAAAAAACAACAGTTAATTTCCCTTCAATTTATATTTTTTTAAGTTTATGTATAAATAGTTGAGTAAATCAGATTTACTTATTTTCTTCATTTATTTACACACAAAATTAAATATATTTATTATAAAAGCCTTAAAAAGTACTTTTTTTTGTTTAAATTGTTTTACAAATTGTTTCACGTAAAAACATAATAAAATCATTTGAGTGTATAAAAACTTGCGCTAATGTTAAACAAACGCTTTAAAAACTTTAAAGAGAAGCCTCACGTAGGGTTTTGAATCTCCAAATAATAATGTCTCTGGTATCAGAAGAGAAAAAACTTCTGTAAAAACGTATTTTTTTCATCGTGAGGTTGACATTTTTCTTGTGACTTGCCCAAGTACAACTTTTTTGCACATATCTCGAAGGGCCACCGACCGCAGGTTTGTGTGCCTGTCACCCACTTTGTAAAGCACAAATGCCCCAAAACAACCTGCCTTCAAGACAAACTAACACACTTCAATTTTTTGTAAATCACCCCCACCGTTACAAATATTTCATCCTAATGGGCGTTTAGATTTAGGGCAGGATTTAGAAAAAGCCTGTTAGGGACACAGCGTGATTATGTAGAGTTATGATCCGTCGCTCAGCTGTAACCAACAAGGGTGCAAGCGTGGTTAACAGCGTCTGATTTGGCTAGCATGACTAGATTACCGAACGGGAAAGATGAATTAATGATCAGAGATCCAGCTGTGAAAAATATTGTATCGTTTGGTATAGCTATCGGTCGCTTTTATTGATCGCTTGTAAACACACCAGCTGGCAAGCCATGAAGTATTCATATTTCAATTCTGACAGCTTTTAATAATTTCTAAATATTTCACCACAACAATGCCGCATACAGAAACGCTCCAACAAATCAACAACAAGCAAAAATAAATAAGACTTATGGCTTTGCCCTGCACACACACGCATACTGGCACACGCACGCGCACGCACGCACGCACGCACGCACGCACGCACACACACACACACACACACAGTTGCCTCCAGAGCACACTGAGAGAACTGACAAATGACCGTTGTGTCACTGAGTGAGAAATCCCGCAGTCAGGGACTGCCTCTCATTTATTTTAAAGAGTACGTGTGTGTGTGTGTGTGTGTGTGTGTGTGTGTGTGTGTGTGTGTGTGTGTGTGTGTGTGTGCGTGCGTGCGTGCGTGCGTGCGTGCGTGCGTATCCCATACAGCACCATGCAAGCAGGACAGGGCCAGACACTTAGACAGACATCGAAAGGGGCATATTGTTTGTGTGTGTCACTTTGAGAATATTTTGGGGACAAATTGGTACCCAAAAGTGAGTAAAACATGACAAATCAGACCAAAACTTTCTTTTGGGATACCTGTAACAAACACTAAAATTAATAAAAAAAAATGTCATTGTAAATTTAGAAAGTGTCCTATGTCCAGTTTATTCTTATATGCACTGTTAAAATGTTTCATGTGGCTTGGTTACTATAGCAAAAAAACACTTATTTACATAATAAAATCTAGAGATTTTTCAGTGGATTAACATTAATGAGTAAAAATCTAGCAGTTAATTTTTAAATATTTAAGTTTTATTTATACGTTTCTTTTTTCACCAATCTTTGTTGAATTGTAATATTTGACTTTATGAGATAAACTTAATACTACTGTTTGAAACGGAAGTATTCCTTGTGAAGATGAAAACTGCTAGTGTGCATTTAAATTATTTGAATTAGAATCGTTTCTCTTCATGTTCATAGAACCATTATAACACGTATAATAGAAAATGATTTAATATAATTATAATATTGTTAATCTAATCATATTCTCACAATCACCTTTTATCTAACACAGTTCAAAATGTATAATATATAATACTATATACTGGATATGTACATTATAAAAAAAATGGTACGTCCTATTTGGGGGGCGATATCATTGTAGTTTAAAAACCTCTGGCCTAAACATTATAAAGATGCCCGGAAATTGTAAATGTATAAGCTATAACGTAATTCTGTCATGAAGCGTTTTTCCAAATACACAGTTAGATAAAATTTTGACACTTTCACTGAATAACTATTAAAGCTTAACTGATTTTCTTATCTATCACATCAAATGACCTTTCGTGCTTACAAAGTCTACTAATTTGAAAATAACTGATGGAAACAAGTCATGCCGTATGTTTGTACAACTATTATAAAGATGGGTTGCTAACACAGTTTTATGTTGACTTGAACTTTTGAACGGTTCATAATAAGCTGTGCTTAAAACAAGCCTTAACTAAAACCAAGCGTTCTCCATGAATTATTTACTTTTCATCTTGAACAGTGAATCTATCCCCGGTTCAAAGGTATTAAACTTGCTCGATGCCCATTTCTGGCCTCCGGAGAAACTTCAAAGCAAATGAAGATAATTAAAGTGCTCTTAATATACCTGTGATTTTAACAAAGGCTCATTGACACTGTCTTGAGGCAGTTTGTACTCTGATTCACATCGGCAGAGATTTACCTGTTTCTTGTGTGCCCCGGAACCCAAGCCGCCATCTCCGGCCAGGCCACTCGAGGATCAAGGCGCAACCTTGGGATTCTCATATTAGCATAAATTTCCAATTACGTTTTATAGTTTCAACAAACCTGGCTAATCACTCGTCTCAATCCATTTAATTACAGCTCAGCGATGGCTGCCTAATGTCATTAAACGCAAAAGCTTATTGTTCCTTATCATGCTGTATTAAGGAAATTACACCAGAGTCATTTTTCACCAAGATGTGTGTTGACAACATGTAATTCACCTTTCTTTTAAAACGCAGCATTTGCTTTTAAAATAATATAGCCAAAATTGAAAATGTGCTTTTTCTGTGGTTATTGAACCCTTCAGAATCTTTCACAAAGTTTTTTCTTGCTTCTCTTTTGTTAAAAATGCAAACAATTTAATTCAACTACTTTGGCTTGCTGTGAAGACATAATCATACTTGCTAATTTGCATATATCATCTAACGACATTTTTCCAAACAGCCCCTGGCTACTTTCCAATGAACATAGTTGGTGGAATGACCTTCATGACATTTAAACCCAGATTAATATTTTTGGGGCGAAAAATGCATAAACAATCACACAAAGGTATTGTGTGGCTTCAATTTTTTTAATTGTTTTTTTAATCTTTGCAGCCCGTGGTCTACAATCATTGAAACCTTGTGAAAAAATCTGGGTTCAAAGGTATAGTTCACGTAAAAATAAAATTTTTATCATGACCATAAGTGGTTCCAAACCTGCTTAAATACCTTGGTTATGTTAACAAAAAGAACTAAATACATATTTAGCAGAATATATTGGCATATTCTAATGCTAGTAAATTGATGTGTTTTTCTATCACATGGGTTATAACAACTTGTGGGTGTTTCCTTTATGACCAGATTTTCAATCTTGGGTGGATTACCCTTTTAAAACAACCTCAGGAAGACTAAAAAAAATAACAGAAATTTCGTTTTTAGGTGAACGGTTTCATTGAAAGCTCGACTCGTTTACAGAGGACGGCAAACGTAATAACAGAAATCAAGACGATGCAATATGAGAACCAGGAGGCTCGGGGTGACATTGTTATTTTGCATAATTGCAATAAAATATATGTATCTCTCTGCCTGATTGAATTGCATCTAACTCAGCAGCAGCAGGCATAAACAATGTTGTCATCCGTCAAGCAGTGAGTTCCCCCTTTTTCTTCCATTTTATTGAGCTTCTTGTACGACTCCAAACTTGCGTGATGAAAATAATTACAGGTTGTGTTACCTGTGGGCTAAACGCACACGCGTACTCGCACCTCAGTGTGTGCCCATCGTACCCTGCCTGTCATTCAATCAACGTTAAGTTAGCAGCGTTGGAAGCTCAATCTTACTCATCAGTGTCTCTCTTCCACCAGTCAATCTCTTCCAGAACTCACATTCGCACACACACCTCAGAAAGGCACAGCTTTCATCATAACTCTCCCTAGAGGAAAAGATAAAGGCAGAATTGTCGGACAACAAAGACGAAGGACCAAAGACAACACTACAAAATGAACGCTGACCTGAAGGTGATGCCCAGGAAAATGTATTGCCTTTCACAGGTACAGTGGATGAAAGCTAGAGTCAACCGGAAACACTTGTAATGAACGTAGAATATTATTAAGTACCCAAAAATTTTGTTCCTGTAAGTGGCCTTTATACAACATTTTGTTGGACTTTATTTCTATCGAACGTTGAAACTACAGAAAACGCAAATCATGGTAATGACATCATTCAGATATGAATTCACATCAACACCAACAAAAGGTGGCACACACTCATAAAACTAGGAATGCACAAAAAGGAAAAGTATTGGCAAAAACCAAATAATGGTCGAGAAGATCGAACAAGATCGAAGACCAAAAGTTAAAAATCCCTTTTAATTTTTATATTATTCACTTTTGCATAAATGAAATCGTGTTTCACTATTATGTCTCTTTTTTCAAAGGAAAAAAATTAAACGCAGAACACTATTTGCTTGTTGTCATTTGATTGTGCATCAAAATGAACCAAAATGACTCAACCTTTCACCTTTTCCGAACACTGAACGTCGTCTGCTTTTTCCTGCCAAACAATTTGGGTTGCCCAACATTCAGTGCGTCCATGGTAATACTTTACTTTCAGAGAATTTTTACATATTTTTATTAACGGAAAATAGTGAGATTGTTAAAAAAAAAAAAAAAATCAAATCTACCATCATGTAATTTTACTTTTGCAGCTCAGCTGTTAGAGTTTGATCATGTTTGTTTTATAAGGGCACATCTGCGTAAACAAAGATTGATGCTGGTGACATCTATATGTGTATATATATATAACTATTCCAAAATGTTTAAGTTGCATTTTTGTTTTGTTAATACACATAAATATATGTGAAATAAACAAACGACGTCTATGTAATTAACATTTCAATGCATTAAAAACAGGGTCTACGTTTTCTGATAATCAATGCTGAAACTCAAGATCACCAAAACATACAGGCCACTACATCAATAGGGTCTAGCCCCTTCATTGATAGCTCCGCCCCTAATATACGTCATCTGTCACTCTTGGCTAAAGTTCCTCTTCACATCAGGAAAACACACGCCACTTACTGCTGATTGGCTGAACGATTGTTTTTGGACTAAGATTCATTTATTTTAAATTATAGACCCTGCCGTTAATATTGCAAATGAAATCTCTCAAAAAGCAACTAAACCGTAAACAACGCTATACTCATTTTAGAGTTGAAAATAAACATGCATAATGATAAAATGACAAACACAATTGCACGAAAGAAAATAAATACATTAATAATCAGTTTTTCCTGCTCCCTCAAAATCCTAAGAGGTCTCGCATCAAACATCGAGACAAGACTCAAATCTGTCAAATCAGTGGTCATATCATCCTAAGATGACAGCTCTTCCCTGAGGTAAGGGAAACGATACAGAGCTAAGCTTAAAACTCGAAAATAAAAAAATTTGCCCAAAAAGACAGACAACTTCCACATTTTTTGCAAGAGTGCTTCTTCAACACAACCTGAGGGGCCTGAGCGCCAATGCTGGCTGCAAAGTCGCTAGAGGCATCTGGGCTCTCAGTCGTGCCTGCCAGCTTTCAAACTCTGCCAGACTGAAATCGAAAATGTCAGGCATGGAGTCATCACGTAATTTTCCAGCCATCTCACTGGCCTATTTATCCATGTATTTGCAAATTGAATCGAATATGAGCTTTGATGAATAACAGCTAAGTCATTCAGAAACCAAACGAAAAGAGGGATGAGCACAGACACAGGAAGCAGAAGACAGAGCTGACTCGCTCCTGCTCATCCTGGCTGCCATTTCGCACGAGTACATTAGGCCGATCCTCAAAAGTGGCGAGCCGCTCGGCGAGGAGCAGCTGCTGTGATACGGTCCCGCGTCTCCTGGGGAGGGTTCTTATTCTCAATTAAGCCCTTTGCTGATACAGAAGAGGCCCAGATATTCTGCTCTCCATCTATCAGGGATCCACTGAGAAGCATGAGTGGCTGCCAGCTTGGCTTTGGTTCCCTAGTGTGTGTACAGCTGGATAAACCGTACATTCACTCCAGCCAAATCTAACATCACAGATACGCATTGGTTTCTGTTGTATCGTGCCATGCGTTTCTTTTTTTAAGAGGCCAGATCATTACATAAATTATAAAACAGATTCAGTTCCGGTCTGGAATGGTCAATGCGTAATTTCACGCCAATATGCATTTATAGTACAAATTTTTGACTTTTAGTGCAACATTTGGCAACTACTTAAAACCCCAGAAAAACACAAAAAGCCATGAAACGTTGCATCATACAATATTATGAAGTGTGCTTTTTAATATTAGGGGCCGGTTTTGACAACAGTGATATTACAATAGAAGTTCAAAGTTGTTTACCCAAATTCAAAATTTAAAACCTGCATGACATTCTTAAAGTATGTTTAAAATATTTTACTATTTGCTAAGCAGAAGTTTATCCAATGCAAGTACAGGGTCAGCTCCCTCCATTTCTCAAAATATCTTCTGAAGTTCTGCGGAAGAAAGTCAGTTTTCACCACGACAGAATATTTATATTTGGGTGAACTATTCCATCTAAAAGCAATTTAACTTGTTGCTTTAAAAGCAACACTAGTTACTATGATTTAATTTAGATTTGATAACTTTAAAACTTATGTGACATCGTTAGCAAAAATCTTTGTAACCATAGTGAATCCAACCCTTAAATATTTCACTATTACATAAACATGCTAAATATTTACAATGGCAGAAAACTTTGAGTAGGAAATGTTTCCAAACTTTTAAATGTCAAGCCCTAATGTGCATGGGCTAAAGATACGAATGATTTGCAAAGGATTTTAAACACAAAATTCACTCTGCCGTTGTAAAACTTCCATAAAACTTAAAAGAGGCTCATTAGAATCTACAGAATCTTACCAAGACAGACACGTTATAATGAGGTCATTTAGAAAAGCACACAGCGATGGGACTAATATGCAAAAACGTATCCTAGAGGCTTATTTGACGTGGATCAAAGGCGATCTAATATTACTCCCAATCATAAAATAATCTTTCTTTACTATTTAACTAAAATGATGATAACATTCACGTCGCACTAGATGTTGATATTTACTTAGTCAAGTGTAATTCTTGATGGGATATATTTGATCTTATCTGCTTTGCATTCTGAACGCAGCAATTCTAAGGAAGCAACAGAGTGCCAGTCAGAGCTTAAAATTCACCCCAGCTGGCTGAGTTAGGAACATGGGCATTCTGTACGCTCTCAAGAACATGTTAATGAAGGCATCAGGGAGCTTAAAGTGAACACAGCCGTGTTCTGGGGTCCACACATTTCAGTTATTAGGGTTCAGTGATGACAAGCCAATTTATGAAACAGCCTTACAGGCAATGTGCCAGCTACAATGACTTTCAGGATGCTGTAACTTTTGAAAAACTTTTCTTGCAAGCCATAACAGAGTCAGTCAATATGATTATAAAACACTGTTTTGTTATATGAATCTAGCATTAGTATTGTTTTGTTAAAGGGCATGAGCATCCTACTGTTGCTATGGTGACCTTATCTCCAAATGCAACTCTTCAGAATTGTAAACTGTGCATCTCATATGTTAACAACATACTTTTTGGTCATTTTATCAGCAACAAATATAATATTTCTTTTTGTGTATTTTTGGTTAGGATGTGGAGTTTAGGTCTAATTAAATGAATACATTCAATGATGAGACCACTTTATATCAAATAAGACATTAATATTTAGTCAAATGTAGAACATTATATTTTAAAAGATGATTAACTTCTGGGTTCTGGGAGATAGTTTGGAGAAATATATATACCTGTCAATCTATTTATTCGTCTGTAGTTATGAAGGCTGATGCTTTGTGTGTACATATGCCACATTCCATGTAAATGAAAATCTGGACGTTCTAATGCCCACAGTTTAAATATCGTTCCCATAGTGCATGTTACAAATGTAAAACTAATTTATTTCTGCATTAGAGACGTCTATCATTACCATATAAAAAGTTAAGTATGACTCTTGATCTAATAGTTTAACGTGTGGTTGGTTTTATGACATCATTAACCGGGGAAATATCTCTAATATTCAAAACCAACTGTTTTGACCTGGTGTACACACACATACCACACACAAAAGTGACTTTCCCCAAATAAGTTGGCAATATGTTATAAAACATGACACCAAAATGCCTGTGATTTATACTTTTCGTCCATTATAAAGAAGTGCAGCATTTGATATCTTCCATTTCACGTGGGAAGCTTCAGTGGTTTAGAGTAAATACTTCAAATACAGCGACAGCTGTGCCAACGCTCTCGCACTCAGGCCAATTACCGCCTGTCACTATGGTTACCCCTTCTAGCACCTCAGCTCGCGACGGTTCCGGAAGAGGGCTTAGGCACAGATGAAAGGGCCCGAGAGCTCCGCAGTTACCGCGGCCAGCCGGGCCGAGCGAGCCTGCGAGCTACTCTGTTTAAAATCGGAGACAATGGAGCCAAACACTTTGGAGATCAAAGCCCCAATCCACCTCTGGATTAAGTTTAATTCACCCATAATAGGAAGAGTTCTTTGCTCTGGGCCTGTGTGCTAGGGATCTGTTCTGATTTACAACATTAATGGTATTAAGCCGAGTCTCTGTATCAAATGCTCTATTTTCAGCATGTGTACAAGAAGGCATTACAGGTTAGTTACAGAAGCCTCTGAGCTTTCTTGAAATTATAGTGACTTAACACAAAGGCACAGCAATGAGTCATCTATCATTGTGTAAAATCTCACTGGTCCAACATCATGGTACTCTAAACTGTACACTGAATAACAAAATCTACGTGAAATGGTTTCACTTGAATAAAAAACTGATAGTTTTATAACTTTAAACTCATTTTAATAATAAGAAAAATATTACATATTAAAACATATTTACATTGCTTGAAGGCAGGGTCTACGATTGCTGGTAGTCATCGACATTGGAAATCACCAAAACAAAAACACACCAAAAGGTTCACGCCCCTTTTTGATACCCATGCCCCTCACGTACGTCATCAGTCACTCTCGGCTAATGCTCCTCTCCACATTAGGAAAAGACCCTTTGCTGTTTATTGGCTGAACGGTTGTTTATGGACTCGGACCCTATTCAGTTTTCTAAAGCATTTTTGAAAAATCATAGACCCTGCTTTTTAATGTAAGTCCCCTCAGCTTCCTTACGTATAGGCGGAATCAAGAATATGCCAACTAGCCCCGCCTCAACACAATCACACTCTGCAGCTCCAGATGTTGCTAAAACTAAAAGTAGAATTGAGAAAAAGTATCAATTTAGGTTTAATGAATGCACCATCCTCGCATATCTTTGGCTCAAACTGCTGATCAATGGGGACTGTTGAAAATATGTGATTGGTTCAAGACAGGGCCGCACTGACTCCGCACCAGCAGATTTTCACGGAATGGATATTTTGGTTGTATTTCACTTTATTCATCGTGATGCAAATCAATGACAAAGTGAGACTGTGTCTCATCTCGCAGTGATATGATGTCACGCCTCGTACCCATCCCCTTGTGACTATGGTATTGATTGCTTTTGCATTTTTTCTAGAATCCGTATTTAAAATGTGTAAAATAAGTTTGTTATCGATTCCGGAGAATTCATATTTTTCAAATAATTCTGCTTGGAATTAAAGAAAACTGCACAAATTCTATCTCTCCCTGGTTATTGGTTTAAGATCTTATAACCTTAACAGATTTTTGGTCAACTTATCTTTATTGAGCTTATTATTTTTCAATAATAGGATTATTCTAACCAAAACCATAGTTTAAAAATGCTTTAAATATAAAAAACTAAATGAAAGTCTAACACGTTGGTAAAAAACTGCTTCACCTTTTAATTCTAGAGTGGGCCGTGACTCAGACCACGCACCTGTCTGTCCGCTTTTTAATCGAGACATATAAAGTCTGTCGCTTTTAAACCTATTCTGCCCGTCTTTTCAAGCTGGCTGCATTTGAAATATAATTGAAACTTAATCTCCACAGAGCTGAAGTCTAAACTCGCTCAGAAAGGACAGAGAAAGCAGGAAGTGGTCTAATCCCTTTCCTCTTCAGCCAAAGGTCAAGCAGCTCTCTAATATTCCGGACGCCGCCTTGTCCCTCTCAGCATCTCAACTGAAAGCTAAAAGCACTCGATTTGTCCGTTCGTCGCAGTTCATGGAGCCTGAGCGGGTCTCTGCTGCCATGACCGATTCACCCCCCTGCTAAATAAATACCTGTGCCCCACGGCTATTATTAGAAGACGTATTTCCTCAACATACTGCTGTTGAGGTGGTAGGCGGAGGGCGCGGATAGCTCAGAGCGAGCGTGATTTAGCCTTCCGGCTTGGGGGTATAAACCTTGCCTGACTGAGGAAGTGGAGAAAGATGACCACTGGCTGAACGGATCTGACAGAGATGCTTTAGAAAATACATGTCTGGCAAATCCAACATATTGACTTTGCTCAAGGGTCTAATAAATTTAAAGCACGGGTTTAATTCTTCTCCGCTTGACACAGACGATGTGTGCGCTCATCAGGCCGCTTCACATGGAAGGAATTTTGAGAACACGATTACCTTTTGTTTATTGTGCACCTGATAGGACGAGTTTGAGTGACGTGCGCATAAAAGATTCGAACAATGGAGACATTTGGAGATTACCAGGCCGTTTATGGTTTTCCCAGAAAAAGGAGCAGGGATGTGGTGGACGGCAATTAGCAGTGAGCGAGTTAATCCTCGCTGCCGTGTGGAAGGATTGTATTGTGAATTTGTATCCGCTATAAGATGAAAGGAAAAATTTTAATGAAGGTATATTCTTCCAAACTGACAAAAAAATGCAGAATTAAAAAGCGGAATGAGACTCATTTGAGCACAATAAGAAACGCACACACATGTAGGGTACAGAAGATGCGGCAAGAGGTTTGAAAAGCAGCATCTCCAAAATACTTTTTACCAAAACTTGCATACTTTTGCTAAGAAGAAAGAGTTTGTTTACTATGTTGATAACCTTTGGGATCTAACAGAAATAACAGCTTATTTTTTTGTGACTTGCGCAACAACCCTCAGATTCCAACTGGCCCCCCACGTTCTTCTCTATTCCCACAGGCCCTGATCTTTTCCTGCCTGTCGGGTCCAGATGGCACAAACAAGGGGGTCCGGAGAAGTCACAGAGTTCTGCCCTCTGGCTGTTTATATGACCCCCCCAGATTCACAGCCCCTCTGCTGGCCCAGCGGAGACAGATAAAAAATACATTTTGTTGGGACGCGTAAAGAGTGATATCAGCATGGCACTAGTGTAACCTTCTCTTCAACAGATGGTGTAATGATTAGAACAGGGTCCTCTCACCTCAGGGACCCTCCACTGAGCGATGTGCCTGTTGGCATCGCCAGGGTCTGCCAGACCCCCCAAACACCATCACTGATGCCCCAGTCCAGCTTGTCAGAGAGAAGCACCCAATGCTGGCAACGAGAAGTGCCCACCCAGGATGGTGTAAAGAACGTGGGCAGAGCTTCTAAACACAAATGTAGGGAAAAGTCAGCCAGCGGAAATGTGAGGAGGACGCAACAGCCTGCGGGTGAAGACGGGGAGGGGCGCAGAGCGAATGGCAGCTGGCCACCGTAGTGGAAACATGTGACGCGAATGCGGTACGGACCTTGTTAGGAACGGGGGCAACGTGTCGAGCTCTCCATCCAAGCTCGAAGGATTTAATAGACTAGAAGCCTGGCTGAGTTTTAATTAGCCTCATGAACAATGTGAGATTATGCGCCCGGCTGTCCAGGGATTTCTGATAATAAAACAGAGATGATTGAAAAATAAATAAAGGCCCTAAAACTTTGAAACTGTTTGCTCCGGCACTCTGCCAAACCGCACAAGCTTCACTCTCTCACACTCTCTAACTGAGATTGAGGGAGAGAAAGAGATATCAGTCTCTCACCCTCCGACTCTCACCCTCCGACTCTCACCCTCCGACTCTCACCCTCCGACTCTCACCCTCCGACTCTCACCCTCCGACTCTCACCCTCCGACTCTCACCCTCCGACTCTCACCCTCCGACTCTCACCCTCCGACTCTCACCCTCCGACTCTCACCCTCCGACTCTCACTCTTTGTTTGCAGTCCCTCTCTCCCTAACCATCCCACACTAAAGTCCAATTACTCAAGGCTAACTTTTAGGAAAAATTATAAGTGGGGAGGTAGTGAAAGAGTATAAATATAAGAGTTTAATTATTCATTCAAACTTAAGGTGCCTTGAAGGACATTTCTGCTAGTTGTTCAATTCATTGAAAAGAGTTTAGTATTAGGTATACTATCATGCAGCAGGAGTTCAAAAATGCAGCTTTTTCCACAACTGGCAATTTCGAATCAACTACTGTACAATGTTAAACTGCCAATGACATGTATTTTGCATCATGTAGAAAATTTACTTGTAGACTTATGAAATTTTAATTATATGAAGTTCCAGAATAATATAGTGCTGGTCACACTCCGTCAACTGCACCTGTGACTAAATATTATTTCTATGCATTTTTTTCTTTGACAGGTGGGAATTCTGGAGAATTACACCCCCACACACAATATGTCACACACTGCACTTTAACTCCAAGTTTAACACTGGACAATATTTACACACTGCACTTTAAACAACAGCCTACCTCATCCATGCACAACTTGTTTACACTGTTACATTATGCAGAACGTGCACTCTGTGTTTAGTGTTTAATGTTTTTCTCGTGCTAAATGTATGTATGTTGAATGTTTCGACTGTGTTGTCTATAGTACACTGTGTGTACTGACTATATGTATGTGCATATTGCACACTGTCTTATGTCTGTACTATATGTTACATGTTATATGTTACATGTACTGCGCTGTTTTTGGAGCAAGCTCCTAAGAATTTCACTCACCAGGGCACATGTGCCGTGGTGATGTGACAATAAAAGTGAATTGAATTGAATTGAATTATGTATAAACTTTATGCAGAAGGTATTGTTGAATGTGGAATGTGTAATTTTTCCGGAAAGTCTATTGACAAATGGCATATAATATACATAACCATGTCTTCAGTCATGTATAAAGACCTTACAATTTGAACTGTTATGCTTTTATTACGTTAGAATTAGCTATTTCTAACGAAATACACCACAAGTCATGTTACTTGAAAATGCCACCATGTTTTAAGGTAATCACAAATGGACAAAGTCCTCTACAGAACGCGTTTCCTAAATGTTAAGTGAAAATTTGAAAAAACCCGTCCTGCGTCAGCCTTTGCTTTAAAAGCGAGGGGTGAGAGGTGGACTGAGACGTTAGTTGAAATTCAGATATTTTCAACTAGATGGTGCTAAACTTCACACAATAGACCTTTTAAGGCTCAGTCATGCAAAAATGTTTTTATTTTTTGTTTCTGTCAATCAAAATGTACTTTTATTGTCAAACCAGTAAACTTCACACAATAGACCTTTTAAGGCTCAGTCATGCATATTTTTTGTTTCTGTCAATCAAAATGTACTTTTATTGTCAAACCAGTGCCAAACTTTTTTTTCCTTAATTCAACTTGGCAAAATCAGATATTTTTGGGTTAAGAACTCCTCTTGTTCTGCGTATATAGCTACTTGTTCTATAAAACCTCATTGCTGCGCCTTAAACAAGTAGATAAAAGCAGCGGGAGGCATCAAGAAACAGGAATATTACGAGGTTACACAAGGGTATGACACATCTCAAGGGAAAAAACCTGTTCGTTCATAAAAAAGATTGTAAAAAGCCTGAACCCCTCAAGACGGATGTATCTACAAGTCCATCAGCGGATGTCACAGTCCCAAATGGCCCTTCCCACTCTCTCCTCTTCTAAATAACAAGCTGTAAGCAGGTTCAAAAGAGGAAAAGCATCCTCAATGGCTGACGGTTCAGACGGGGACAGAGAAATGCGCGTCTTGCACCGACAATGACATTTAAGCTCAGAAACAAGCTGCTGTTCGGAGATGAGTAGCAACCGGCCGAAAACTCCATGTATTCACAAAGCTAGAAAACTGTGTGGCCTTAAGGGACATGAAAGGAAAAGCAAATCCAGCTGCATCTTCAAAAGGCCCTCCTTTCCCCCAACTCGCATTTTATCGTCACGCTGCAAAAGGAACCACGGTCCCTTCCCGATGCTTTCCCTGGACCTACCCAGTGGAAAAACACAGCTCGCTGCTTCATGGACCAAAAATGTGGACTGGAAAAACAAAACAAAAACATATTAATATCAAAGCTGAGACTCCTAACAGATTTTATCAACTCAAAGAAACAGAAGGATCCCTTTTAATCTCGGCCGCATCCAGGACGTGCTGCATATCGGACGCAAATGTAGCATGATTGATGTGCACAGCTTGTGATAAGAGAATTTTAAATGCAAGACAAATCATCCATATTGGTGGTGACTGTTAAAGACACAGATCAGATGGTCAGTCAGTTCTTGTAAAATTCCACAAATGCAGCTGACAACTTGCACTGATCAAAGACACATCTGACAAATAATACATCAATAGTTTTAGGGAGAGCATAAAATATTTCCATCACAGGATGGAAATATTTCACAGGAAGTGAGAGCTTGTTACATCATGCGATCCGACAGAACAAAATACTGTGTTTATTAGCGGTGCTTGCTTTAAACCATGTATGGTGTTCATGGTTTTGTTTAAGCCCATCTTAAAATGGACATAGAATACATGCAGAATACAGTATGTGGTTAATATTTGTCATTTAATATGATTATAATATAAAAAAGCCATATAATTTGTTTAAATAAACATTCAATAAAATGTAATTTATATTGATTCATTTTGGTTACTGTCTGTAAACATTAACACACCACACCAAGCATGATCTACTTCCTTTTTACTAAAATCAATAATTAACCAGCTAGCAACCACCAATAAGACCTTAAAAACATCCCAGCAGTGCCAGGGCAACTGTACAGAACACCCTAGCAAGTGCATAGCATCACCTTGCCAACCACATTGCAGTGCATTTTAGCACCACACCATTTTTTTATATATATGAAACACACTGAAAAAAGTCTATTAATAATTAATAATTATTTTTTATTCAACTATTATTTTTTTAAGTTTAAAAGTTGTTAAAGATACATATTATTAATTCGATCGAGTTAATGGTTCGTTTCTCAATTCCAATCTTACTGCTCATAAGATAACCCTTGGATGATATTTTTATACTCAACATTGGAACGTTTTCAGAAAGACAATCAGGTTATTACCAACATGGTTTTTGGACAATTTTAAATTCACACAACAGCTGTGTGCAACACCTCCATATTCAGCCATTGTTATGCCGCAGTGACTTCTGGGAGTGATAGTGGGTTGGTATGAGCAAGGGCGCATTCGATGCATCTTCAATATCAAGGACACATCCAGGTACCTGTGTCTTCTGTTCTTGTGTTCTTGTGTTCTTGAGTATTGGAACAGGACTTTGGAGCAAGAACACGAGAACATGAGATGGGTAAAGAACACATATTGAAAAACACCCATAAAATGTATACACCCATAAAATATATATATATTTATTAACACTAATTAAACATTTTCAGTTAAATCTCACTTGTTAATAAGTAGTTTGTTAATCTCAAATCAGCAACAAGACATCATGTACGAAAATACATTCCTTCAACAAAATATTCAAACTGCATAATTTAAAACCTGTACGGTTTTTGCAAGATAAAAATGTTACGTTCTGGAAAAACACTTTTAAAAATGTGAGATGACTCTGAATAACACGACTCTTGTAAAATCGTCAATTAAGCTTCACAAACATACAACATGATGCACTTCAAAACGGCTGACAAAGCGAATGCGAATGTCAGCCCTGTACCGAGACGAAGCGCGCTATCATTTCTGATGAAGTCCACGGCGCTAAATAAAAACTTGCAGACGCATAGTCGCCTAAGATCTGCTCGTGTATGCATTGACATGGCAAGGCGCATGACACCTTTCAAAATACACCCATTCTTCCTCCCTAACATACTTCCTCTTTACTTCCATACTCAAATAGACAAACAATGCAAGTTTCTTCTAAATCACCCTCCGTCTTGCCCCGGGTGATTTATTCGCCTGAGGGTTATGATTTAAAACACTTGGGACCAGCCGCGTGTGCTTCAGTCAGCGTATACATGAGAAACTACAAACTGCTAACGCCGTTACTGCATGTGTGGGTACGACTCATTAGCAGCGAGCATTGACCCATATATGCAACAGCGGCCCACGTAGCTACTGCTTTATCTGCGTAAGTGTCAGCCGGCGGGGTGAGCATCCACATGACTCACGGGCCCGGACATCTAATTGCATTAAGGCCTTGTGCAGCTGCAGCCCAGGCCCAGGTGCTCCCGAGTCCTCGGGGGAAAAGGGAGCGTCGCATCCGCCAGGAAGATGCAGACAGTGCAGCAGTTTCTTAGAACAGCACGGATGTTTAAGAGAATTTTGCTTCTACTTACAGTAACTTAAAACAGTTGCTTGTCTGAAGGGCAAATACATGAATATATGAGTATAAATATATATACCTCCGTCCCACATGTACGTAGACATAAATCTTGCAAAATGTTTTAAAAACAAATCAAAATGATAACTATGTTTTGCTTTAAAAAGATGTTGTTAAAGCTTAGCCGAGTGCATATTACAGGAATGCAAAAATAGTTTAAAAAAATTATCATATTTACGTTTGAATTATATTTAAATATATTTATTTGTATTCAAATGTTTAGTATACTGTATATATTAAAAACAAAAATCTATTTTTGTTAGCTGTCTAAAACTGCTATTTAATTTAAGATTAATGCCCAATAAAATAATACAATTCAAAACCATTTTTAAGATTTCAAACCTACACTATTTTATGTATACATTTGTATCTTTGATTAGACAATGGAAAGAATTAAAATAAACAGAACAGTCAATAGAATAGAACTACTGATATTGCATAACATTTAAAATTACAGTGCAATGTAAGATACTAGAAGAGTAGAATTGTCAAGAAAATATGTCATATGCAAAAAAAAGTTCCTATGAATAAACATAATGTTCTATCTTAGGGTTAAAATGTTAGGCAGATTCACAAGATTAACCAAACACACAATTAAAACCCAAACTAGTCCACATTCTCCTAAGGCTTAGCCTCCGTTTACCGCCGCTGTGTAAATGCACACCCGATACTTCAATGCATTTCTATTAGCATTTTTAAAGTGAATTAGCACTCGGTAAATTGCTGTGACCCTCAATAGAAATTAAATTGCTTCAGTCTATCAGTCCATCAGTGCGATTACATTTGGTGGCTGTGGAATCTTCTCGGCTTTAAACACAATTATGGTATTGTTTGTTGGCTTAATGTCTGTGAAATGGCCAAAATGCAGATTGCGGCGTATTGCATCTTAAAGGTCAGAGAAAGCTCTACGATACGAAAATAAATAAGCAATTCCGTTTTCAACGCTTAGCTTTAAGTGTTTGAAATACGTTAACTCATTTACCCACTGTGATTCTTAATGCGATTGGTAAATCAAATGGTGTTAAGGGCGTGTATATGAATGTACTCACAGTCATATTGACTCAAACCGCCTTTCATAAGTGTTAAACGAAAGTTAACGTTTTAATCAAGCTATTTGTTTGTTTCACTACTAATAATTTAATCCTAGCAAGATATATTTAACCTATACTGTACAGTATGTGCAGGAAACTCCTTGTTTAAGTGTTTTGGTCTCGCCAGTCTTTTCTTTGGAGAGGGCAATCGACTCTGTCCCACTTTTACAATTTGTCCATTTTTCCTGATGTTCATCAACCTTTTCTTTGCTCTTTAGACTGTTTCAGTAATGGTTTTGAACAAGGCTACTTGAAACTGTGCCAGATTCAAAAGTGAGAGAAAGAGACAAATAGGGGAGGGGGGGTGGGGGGGGGAGAGAGAGAGAGAGAGAGAGAGAGAGAGAGAGAGAGAGAGAGAGAGAGAGAGAGAGAGAGAGAGAGAGAGAGAGAGAGAGAGAGAGAGAGAGAGAGAGAGAGAGAGAGAGAGAGAGAGAGAGAGATGACTTTTTGATTATTTTTCTAAATGACACTTCAGCCCTCCACCCTGGCTGTGTAATTGTGATTACTGTGCCCCTATTTTTGGGCGGCATTGCTGCGAGCCATTGCCAGTAAATAGCTGACGCTCTTCTCTGGCTTTAGGAGGACACGGCACAGGGCTGAGCAAGGTGAAACTTCCACTGGCCATGCTCCCTCAACTCCAGGACCCGCTAATGCACCGTGTCCTAACCGAATGGATGCCAAATTCGCTGATCTGGAGTCATATAGAAGAGCCACTTAGACTCCAGATAACCATTCTGCTGAACTCGTCCCGCCGTCATTTCCAGAACAAAAATAACTAAAACAATCCGATCATTCATATCGCGGCTAATCGAGTTTGCCGCAGAGTTAGCGAAGCGTCGGGGCCGACTGATCGAATTAAGAAAATGAGAGGCGAAAGAGAATTCCTACTTCCCTATATCCTGGAGGGTGTAATGGGCTTTTGGCAGACATTTAAATGTTCTTCTACACTCCGCGGTTTTGTTTAGCACATGAAGGTCAGCCTCGCCGCCGAGGGCTGAGGTTACTATGGCGATGAAGTTAAGGGGACAGGTCTGGCGAAGGTGGGTGCTAACGCAGTCAGACGGGTGACCCCCACCGTTGAAGGTCATTTCGGTAAAAACACTCCCCTATGAATACAAAGCAATGCATTCTAATGAGGCCGTATTGTAATGTGCATTTTCTTCCCATCGCAGACCAGGGGCGGTCGCGAAGCATGCTAGCTGCGGGGCGTCTTCAGTCAGAGCCGGCGGCCACATGCTGACCGTTCACCTTTAAGACTTGACGCCCCCTTGTTACCACGGCAACGATTTCTCAAACCACTTAATTAGGCATTGAAGTTTTAGGGTAGGAGTTTCACTGTTTCTGTGAAATTATTGCATAACCAATTTAATTTACAACTTTTGTGTTTAGTACACAATGTTCAACCAACCAAGCTACAGGAGATGAAAAAGTTTTGAAACAAGGATTGAAGTTCCTCTCACAGCTTGATGATAAAACATGAGACATTAAGCACCGAGCCGCAACAGCTTGTCGTCCAGATGTGGCGCACTCTTGACTGAAAGGGTCAAAGGTCAATGGAAGGATAGGGACCGCTTCAAATGTGTTCCATCTGACTCTCACCTAATGTAACTTAACATCTGGTCTTTAGAACAGAATAAAAGAAAATAAAAGGGTTGATATGTAGTAGAATACATGTGATTTAATGGGAATGAAATCAATACCTTTGAGTGACAGAAGCACTTGTGCAAAAAGTCATTTTTGCTGCAAAATAAATTGGGTGGAACAAATTCTTTCATAGCAAATGTCCTAACGGTTACGGTTAAAAGGTATGTCATTACCTCACCCTCTTGTCATTTTAAACCTGTTTGAGTTTTTTTCTGGAGAGAAAAAACGCAGATATTTTGAAAAATGAGCACAAAAGCGGTACCTATAGACATGCATTGGTTGTCTCTCTATACAACAATATTCAAATCGATTTGTTTCTTATCTAAATGATCACCATTAAATATGCCGATCCCTCTAAAAAAGATCTGAGACAATTTCCAATCTGAAAACCAAACACTTAAAATGAGGCAGAATAAGATCGACAGATAAAAGTAAAAGAAACGGGACTTCTTCTGTCATTGAGATCCCTGTATCACCACCCACCGTGTCACTCTGGATCGGGTGCAGTGGAGTGGATTAACGGTCTTATCACCAGTTTGGCAAAATAACACTTCATCTGATGTTCAAACCCTCCAGCAGGGTGGGATTTTTTTGATTTGCTTGAAATCATAGTCTGTACCTGTGACATGATTAGTTCTTACATCTCAGGCGTGATGAGGTGTGAAGGAGTGGTGTGGGTCTTATTCAACGGTTACGCTCACAGCCCTTGGGATACCATTGTTGTTAGGGGACCACGGGAAGACACTTGAATTCCTGCTTAAATGTAAGGTTACCTTGAACAAACCACCTTTTTTCCTCATAATATTTAGAGATTTTCACTTTCCTACACGCATGTTTTTTGACCTTATTTTAATGCATAAAATTAATTCATATGAATCTACAACTCATGACTAATAAACAGTCTTTACACAATACACAAAGAATGCAACCAGGTTTGCTCAAATAGTTGCGCAAAAGTCTTAAACAATGCTTCTGATGTGAATAACAGTCACCAAAACTTTATAATGTCAGACATGCGTTTTTGATGCGGCCTAGTCTTAAATCCAGATTCATCGTGCCACAAATCCACAAGCCTGGAAGGACATATCTGAGTATATGATGCGTAAAATGCCAATGACGTTTCTGTAAATGAGATAAAATAAGGACTGCTGCCCGAATGCCAGCTGGCAGAACCTTGGAGAGCGTGTGAGGAATGAGAAGGAGACAAGAGAGAGAGATAAAGAGAGGCGCAGAGAGAGAAGAGAGAGAGTGTGCGTAGGTCAAGTCTCTGTTGCTGACTCAGAGAGCCGAGCAGAGGTCAGTGCATCTTCAGATAACTGATACTCAATGTGCTCTCCTCTCTCCTACAATACTGCTGCTAATTATATCAGTGACTCCAGTCATCAGCTTTACAGATATACTCACCTCAAAGACCTTGAAGACCTTGAGAACATCTCCGCTGTAACAGATAAATAAATATAACATACACAAAAATCACCGCACTGAACTCTTAATAAAGACTATACCACACAAAACTCTTTGCCTTTATGGTAAGATAGTAACTAAGGTGTTGTTATGCAGCTACTAGGATTATCTGTGTGGTTACCAGGGTGTTGCTATGTGCATGCTATTGAGGTCTTGGTAGTTGCCCGGGGCTGCAATGCACCTGCCATAGTTTTTGTGATATTTAGTATGCCACATCAATTATTTTTTTAGAGTGTGATGGCCAGTGTGGTTTTCAGGGTTTTGCTATTCGGCTGTTTTGATGGTCTGTTTGGTTGCAGAGGTCGTGCTATATGTATGTAACTGCTATAAGGGGTCTTTGTGGTAGCCAGTTTGTTGCAAGTTGGCCATTATGATGGTATGTGTGGTAGCGAGAGTAGTTATGTGCCAGCTATGGCGGTCTTGGCGGTGACCAGGGTGTTGCTATGTTTTTGCTGAGTTGTTTAGCCTGGTCGCCACGGTGTTGCCATTTAGAAGTTTTTACAAAACTAAGACACAGTCAGGTATAACAAATGTGTTCTGGGAATATCAATAGTAAAGCGTTGTAATAGGTGCCGTAAAATTTACATGTTACATAAAACAACTATAGAGCTGAAGTCATTTTGCAAATTCACGAATCTACGATTACATTTGCAACATTTTTTTAAAAGCAGGACTAACTCACATTTCAGTGTGTGTGTGTGTGTGTGTGTGTGTGTGTGTGTTTGAGAGAGAGAGAGAGAGAGAGAGAGAGAGAGAGAG
Source organism: Triplophysa yarkandensis (assembly GCA_033220385.1). Classification (NCBI taxonomy): domain Eukaryota; kingdom Metazoa; phylum Chordata; class Actinopteri; order Cypriniformes; family Nemacheilidae; genus Triplophysa; species Triplophysa yarkandensis. The sequence continues at coordinate 11,289,563 of CM065675.1, forward strand.
AGAGAGAGAGAGAGAGAGAGAGAGAGAGAGAGAGAGAGAGAGTGTGAGAGAGAGTGAGAGAGAGTGAGAGAGAGTGAGAGAGAGTGAGAGAGAGTGAGAGAGAGTGAGAGTGAGAGTGAGAGTGAGAGAGAGAGAGAGAGAGAGAGAGAGAGAGAGAGAGAGATTTTTGAAAGAATCTAATAAAGTCAACCAGCAGAACTGTTCAAGTCTACAGCCGCAGCAACAGTAATTACAAAACACTGCACCTGACAATCAGACCATCTCGCTCGCTCTTTTCTTTCCCTTCTTTTTCCCCCAACTCTTTCCTTCTGTCTATCGCTCATTTTCTTTCCCAACTCTTTTTGCAGAGCTGGCGTAAAATCCAAAGTGAAGAGAAAATGCCACAGAGGTCGAGGTGTGTAATGAAGCATTCCGATAGTGTGAATGGTTATTAAGAAGAACGCACTCAGTTTGCCCAGTTTGGCCTCTACGGGGAAAAAGCCCACTTCCACATCACAGGCAGGAAAGTGTGTAAACTGAAGGTCATTCAGTGGCTCGGAAACAAGCCTTTGGAAATTGAGTTTGATGTAGTTGTTAACTTACTGATGGTTAACTCGAAAAATGTGTTTTTATGTGAAACCATTTACACAAAAAACAAGTACATTTTAAATCTTTCAAATTAAAGTAAGTATTGGCTGTTTAAATTTTGTCTGCATGTAAGTAAAATAATTAAGCAAATTAACTGAAATATTTCGACTAGAATTCACAAAAATTATAGATGTGTTTAACACACATATTTGTTAAATTAATTGTATTATTCATTACATCAACTTAAAAAACTTTTGCAAAATTTTTAATCAATTATTGTAATATTTCCCACTGAAACAAACACGTATTTTTGTGATATTTCCCAAGCCTCATGAAACATTTTTTACAGTCTAGGGGTGGGTGACATTGCTCATGGACTTGAATTCTTTATTAGATTCTACATTGTTTTACACAACACAGATGCTTACGATTTATAAATAAGACTTTTGTTTACATCTTTGTTTATTCATAGCTTGCCTGCGCTGCTACATGGTACCAGTGCCATCTTGTAAAATTATTTTTATTTAATTTTATTATTTCGACACTAACCTTTCCATCCCCTCACAGATCTCCATCTTTACGTACATAATGCATGTCAACATTTTATTTTTAACCATGATATTGCTAATACATCAATTGTCTAGCGACGGCCGTGCAAACAGATGCGGCTCCGCTCTAATAGTCGCAAAGATAAACCCGATCCGATCATCGCACTTCAGAGCAATTTGTCACGAGCTCGAAGAGCCCTTTCCAAGTTGCGCTTCTGAATTAAAAGACTCCTGAGTGAATGTCACATGTGTAGAAGAGGAAGCAGATGCGACAGATGGGCGCAAAGAGTCTCTCTCTCTCTCTCTCCGCCTGCTCTCAAACGCCACAGTAAAATATTGAGCCATTAGGGCCTTTTGTCAGAGCGAATCAGGTGTGTTGAGGGGAAGCGGAGTATTGAAGCCCGACTCCTGAACTCAGAGGCGCAATGGCGCAACTGCCAAAAATCTTGCTCGTATACAGGCAAATACACACACTGCAGCTGTAGGGAAAACTCAGATACAAGTCACTCACTTCCTCCATCCCCGACTTCCTAATTCTCTCTCTCGCGTGCCTTCTCTCTCTCTCAAATCCTTCACTCCAAACAAGCTATGCTTTTAAACGGTGCATTGTGTTTAATGTTCCAAACGGCAAATCTGAGAGGCTTGAACGTCGTCTCTGAAATCTCTCCCATGGCATGCATAAATTCCCACTAAATTAGAATATAAAAGACGTGCAGAATGAAATCTATTTGCCACAGCGCATGTATATGTATTTTGTGCTGCTGAAAGGTCACATTCAAGCTTGGTGCATTCTGGCAACATGCAATTATTCACTGCCTAACAGGATAGAAGCCACAGTTTCATTGTTTAGCTGTCCAATGTAAGCCTGCTCCTTGTTTTGGTTTTAATGCGCTTTATCGAACAAAAGTTCATAGTAAAAAGACGATAAAATGACCTTAACATAAAATACAAACACAAACAAATATGAACGCTGCACAAAACGTGTTATTTAGAATAATTTCTGAATGAGCCACAAATAAATGCTATCATTTAAAACAAAGCTATAGGAAATAGAAACCGTAGCGTGCGTTGAAAACAACGGACAATCGTGCAGTTATTAACATTTGAAAGAATAGTAAAAGGGCAAAGATTTCACAATATGTTGTTTTCCAATTATGTTATGAAAATGGTTTAAAAACAAACAGTCATTAAGGTGAACTATGTCATACCTGTTTTCATTTTTCTTTATAGAAGAAGATTTTTGAATGTTGGCAATTGAGCATCAGTTCCAATCATACGCTTCTACTGTATGACCACAAAATCAACGCAAGAGAATGTAGGTTGACAACATTCTTCAAAATATCTTTTTAGTTCTGTGGAAGAAAGTAAGTCATACAGATTTGAAATGACAAGATGTTGAGTAAGTAACAGAATTTAAATTTTTTTGTTTGACTTTAAATAGAGTTCTATTTTACCTATACTGCCTATAAATCAAAGTCTTTATTGCATAAATGTGCCTAACAATGGGTGTTGACGATTCAATTCTTAAAAAAGCTTTATATATTACATATTTCGCACTTCTGTCACAGAAAACAGACTGTTAAGTTTCTGGTTCTATGAAGTCCCTCCTTTCAAAATTCTCAGATTGGTCAAGATCATCCAGTCTTTCGTGACTGATTCATTTTCCATTGGTGTTCAAGGGGAGAGGGGGTTATGTAAATTTGGTCTGTCATGATGTAACTACTTCCTGACCCGATTTTAAGAAGCAGAATTCCACCAGACCCATTAAAGAATTCTGCTCTATTAAATAAATTGTTGCCTTTTAGAGGCTATCGGAGTAAGAGTTACCTTCTCTTTCAACACAAAGTTAGGAAGAAGCTGAAACAAACTGCGGGTGAGGAACAGAAGGATGGAGGAAGATATGAAATGAAAGGTCATGAGGAAGCAGGACGGAGGCAGAGAGCAAGCTTGTTATCTGTTTTAGGAGTGGAGAGGGTTTGGCTGAGCAAAGCCCTTGGGAGCAGGGTCAGTTCTCCAGTAAAAGGGAGAAAATGGAAGACAGAAAGTTCTGCTGTACAGGCAGCAAAGCTTATTATTTGATGCGTGTCAAATTTAGACCAGCTAAGTTTAATAAAACCAAAAAAATTTACCAGAAATTTACCAGAAGAGGAGAATTTTTTTCTCCTCATTAAGCCTCTTAAGGGGCTCTCTTCTGCAGGATACAAAAAGAGATATTTTGAAGAATGTTGCAAACCAGACAATGGTAGTACTTTTTCACCAAAACAATTGCAAGTCAATGATTACAGTCTTTGTTTGGTTACTCTATTCTTCAAAATATCTTATTTTGTTTAACATAGTTATTCTTACAGTTATTTCCATCTCAAAAAATCATATTTTAAAGAATGTTGGTAACCGAACAGTGGCGATACCCATTCACTTCTATTGTTAAGACAAAAACAAAACAATCAATGGGTCCTGCCTTTGTTAGATCACTGACATTCTTCAAAATATCTTATTTTGTGTAATATAATGTGTTATCTTTTGGTTTTCTATTTCAATCTTGCTGTGATTAACATAAGAATCCTAAGATAAAAACATGCATGAGAATGAATGAGAAACATATCGACAAAAGACAAGTGAAAACAACCAATGAGCTTGTTATTTAGAGGGGGAGGGTGGCTCTTTGGTGCACAACACAACTGAAATCCCCTTCATTCGCTCGTATTCTGTGGTGATTGCCATCCAACTCTTTTATACACAAAGAGACTGACAGCCTATGCCAACTTTGGACAGCCTGGCACCCTGACAATGTTGATCAGTACTGTCAGATTACAAATCGAAAGCGGCGGGAAAGGAAGGGGCCCAAACAATCTAAAGACATCTCCAAATAAAAGAATAAAGGGTTAAATACAACTCATTCCTGATGCTTAAAAATTAGCAGAGGTGACACGTCCAAGCACAGGGCAAGGGACGGGCAGGGTGCAGGAGATTGTGGAAACTTAAAAGACCACCCTTTGACACCCAGGTTGATGCGGTCAGTCTATAAGACCATCGCGACAGATCAAATGCATGAAAAGTCCCTTTTGCACTATCTTTCTTCTTTGCTTTCTGTTTATCGTAGTGGAACGCATCTTCGCTTGATTCTCTGCAGCGTGTGATAATTTTAATTAAGTCTGGACCCCTAAACTAAAGTCAGTTGGCCTTTTCTTCTCCAGACGCATCATGCTGTGAGTGATTTACTCTTCGTTTGGGTGCCCTTAACATTGGCACTTCAAACAGATGTGTGGCGTGTGGTTAGCTGGCTTTTTGCTTGTTGTGTTTACCCCTTTAGCACAATTGATTTTATTTTTGGACGCTTTTCCACTTTTCCAGAGAGGCCTTGGAAATAATGGAGGGGAATGGGGAAATGGATTAGGATGTGAGGCTTAATCTTGCATTGGTCGTATGAGCATTTAAGCTAAGAATTCTAAACTTTTTGGTGATCCCAATATTATTTGTATTTGTAAAAAATGTAAAGCTTTTACAGGAAGTATGTACTTTTTGTCTTTAAAATTAAATTTAAGGGATAATTCACCCCAAAATAAAAATTTTACTTACCCACTAATCAATTTAAACTTGTATGACTTTAAAAAGATATTTTGAAGATAGTTGGTCATGGCAGCACTCTTTCATTTCTATTTCATGGACACAAGTGAATACGTGCTGTTACAGTTCAGTACAAATATTCTTGATTCTTCAAAATATCGTATTGTACTTGATACAAAAATTAAAGTAAAATGACAACAGCTTGAGCAAATAATGGGAACATTTAGATTTTTGACGAATTGTTCCTTCAATTTGCACATTAATCTCCACATGCATTCTCTAAGAAATATATTGTGAACACCACGCTCAACCATCTAAACAACAGGAACACTAGACATGTTGTGAAATGTGTATATTCTCTCCATCTAAAAAACATGTTTTCATGAGATTTGCAATTTGTAGCCACTCAGAAACGTGTTGGAAGGCCAGCACTTCAGGGCGATTTGAAAACTTCTCGGAGTGGTCTCCACATCACTTGGCCAGAAACACAGATTGAACATCTGTGCGATGGCTTCTGTTTGGATGACGGTAAAGCAGCGTGTTGTCATTAAGGCGGGTGACGGGGGGCATGGGGCCCGGACCCTTTCCTCACCAGCCCCTGGCCTACCCTCCCACCAGCTGTTTGGAAGGATGGATGACAACCACCTGCTGTGGAGGGAAATTAGAGCGCTTGTACTCGTCCTCTTTTTAATCATCAGAATCTTTCACTCTCTCGTTGTGAAGTTTGTCTTTCAAGGCAACAGTTCCGGTCAACTACTCCTCGATGTCGAGGAAAACTGACAAGCTGTCTTTCCAAAAGAATCCCTGCGACATATTGAATTGCCTCTGCCTCCAGCGCTGATAAATATTATCAGTAGAGCCAAAAATACGCTACGAAACATATTTACGGACAGTAAAAACAATTATAATATCTATCCTTCCCTTAATCCATTTCAAGGTGACATTAAATGCTGCATTTTTCTTGTTGGAATCCTACAAGGGACAATAAATCAGTCAGCATAATATAATTCATTTTAATGGATTGCGAATGTTTTTATTTTCATAAGTCAAATCTAAAAAAGATCGCTGGCTGGGAAGGAAGCCAGTGGAGGGAGGAGGGCAGCAGGCGCTCTGGAGCTGCTCGCCGGAGGAAGTATCATTTCCTGAGGTCTGGTATATATCTGTCATTTCAAATGTGTTTGTCATTAGAGAGTAGAGAGACGTGCCTGGACCTGGTCGTCCAATTAAAATCTGACAAAGAGAGTTTTGGGACATGATGGATTGTGTCCGTTAAAGCAGGATGGAGATTAATTTTTTACAAACGGTAAATTTGCTTGTTTATCTAAACATATGAATCGTGTGCAGTTGCCGGAGACGCCTCTTTCATTCCCCATCTCTGAAAGTGCCCGTCGTTCATTCCATCTCAGACGGCTTCTGCAGGGGACTATTTAACCTTGGCCTCTCGCTAGACCGCCCTACGGGATCCGTCTCCGCAGACAATAAACCCACAACCCCCACGGCGGGTATTCAAACTCCCAGCGCTCAACGATGACGGATCGGGCAGTGTGTTTTGGTGGCGGCCCTGTGGAGTCCGCAAAAAATACAAAACAATGGCAGGTAATGTATTGGCATTTGAGTTAATTAGAGCGGCGGTCTGGAGAGCCCTTCACCGCTTCCTGGTGTGGTTGCCTCAAACAGTTTTGAAGAGCTTACACACACATGCACGCACGCACATACACGGGCACACACGCACACACACAGTGTCAGCATGCATCGTATATATCAATCCAATCTGCTTCATCCGTTTATCCTTCCCCCGCCTCCGTCTACCAAAGAACCAAAGCAGAACCTCGCAGTTGTTGACATTCATCTGAGAGGACATGCCCTTTAAGAGAGGCTCATAGCGAATTCTGTCTAATTATTGTATGTGTGGATGATGGCGTTTCTTAAATCTCGTCCTTGTACATCTCACTCGCCGCACTGGCAGCTGGAGCCCCCGCTCAGTACCTAGTTCCTACAAGCGTATGTTATGCAGCGATTCTCCGCTGTGTAAGCCCGGTAATTGTATATGATGCCCAATACCTCAGAGGCTTCATTAAAGCTTTGCATCAAGAAAAAAAACAAGCAATAGCTTCAAGTAAGCATAAGGTAGAAGAAAATCAGGAGACAGAAACAAGGCCATTTAAAGCTTTCAAAGCATTTTGAGCGGATGAGGTTGTTATCCCAATGGGACATTGTTTTATGTGTTTTTTCCTACATTACTCGTGCGCAACGTGTAACAGCGTGTTAGCGTTCAGGCGGCCCAGCGCCAAATAAGCACCCATGCTGTCAGCCCAATCAGATTTCGGAGTGAAGCCGAGGAGAGACAACTCTAGTTATAATTTCACTCTCATCTCCTCCTCTTTCTCTCCAGCTCACACTGACTGTTTTCACGCTGAGGGTTTAAATGTTCCCCTTTCTCGTATCCGGCACTCTGAGTTAATGAGAGATGTGCGAGCGTATCAATCTTCCCCGCCGAAAGAGAAATTAAAAATAGGAAGGACCAAAGCCGCTCCAAGTTCACAACGGACCTCGGCCTAAACTACGGCAGGATAATCCTGTTTCCGGAAGCGCCTCGTACGTGAGCTGTCACTCAAGGCCTGCTATTGCTCTTTGCTCCCGGACAGCTTTGTGGTATATCAGCCCACAGCAGACTTCCTGTGAGCTCGCAGCAGAACGGGCCACAGCGGTGTCTTTCTCCCAAAGAGCCGGCCTGGCAGGTGGAGGCTTATTTGAGGACACATCTTGGAAGCGGCTCCTCCAGCTTGAAGATCACAGGAGGCCCCCTGAGTCAAAAGTTATTACCACTCCAAGGCTATCTCCACAGGAGAACTGGCGGTGTTGGTAGGAGGATTGGAAATGTCACAGTCTGTATAGAAATTGCTAAGTTTTTTTTCGCCGTTAAATCCTAATAGAGCGGCGAGCTGATTTAATTGGTGCGCTCCATGCCTAGGGAGAGGTGGAAAAGATCGCAATCGGCCGCTGAGGCTTCAGGCGCAGTGGGACCGGCCAAAGCTGATCTGATAGTGCCACTCAATGCAGAAGGTTGAGTTGAAGCCTGAGCAGATCTTTGGAGAAAAAAAAATGTTGAAATGAGCACGAAAACGTTTTGCCTTCCATCTTTCCCTTTTGGCCAGCGGTTTGATGCTTGCTATCTCAGACTTAAGGAGTCTTCAAATCCTCGATCTTAAAAACAGCTGGCCCTTTAAACAGATGTCACTAACCTGGGGACGTAACCCTCTAAATATGACACAGTGGTTCAATGGGAAACCATGCTTAGAAAAGAACCGTCTTGGAAGATATACTTGGATAACATGAGCTCAGGTGAACCAAGGGCTATGAGCAAGGACATCAGGGGCCGGGGATATTCAAAAAGGACTCACTTAAGTAAAAAGTTTGTGTAGAAATAAAAAAACGGTGGTAATATAAAGCAAAAGATTATTACTGCTTAAGGGATTCTTCACCAAAAACTTAAAATTAAAAATAACAGTCAAAAAAGAACAGGCGTATTTGATGATTGGTTACCAACATTCTTCAGAATATCATCTTCTAGTTTTGTCATAGAAAGGAAGTGATACAGGTTTGAAATGATAAGAGAGATTGTAAATGATGTCAGAATTTTCATTTTCCTTTGAACTTTCACTTTAAATATCAACAAAACATTATTTATTTACCTTTAAATCTGAAAGGCATTCCAAAAAATAAAAGGATAAACAGGAATTAAGGACTCAAGGAGAGAAATTTAAATTAAAAAATAAATCAATTAATGCCATTTAAATAAAATCAATAAAATTAGGATTGACTCATTTTTTTTACATTTTAGGTAGCCCAATTTTTATTGACATAACTTTTGAAATGAAAGTATTCCCATATTTGGAATTTGTGCTTTGCATTTAACCCATCCAGGTGCACACACGGTAAGTAACCAAACAGACACACACACACACGCACGCACGCACGCACGCACGCACGCACACGCACGCACACAAACGCACACAAACGCACACACACGCACAGTCATGGTACTGAAGGTGGAGGAGAGTGCTGGTTATTCACTCCACCTACAGTCGCGGCTGATACTGAGTATCAAACCAGTGACCTTGGGATCATGAGTCCAACACTTAAACCACGAGGCCAGGACTTGACCTTTTAAGTTTTTATTGCTTTAGACTGAAATGAGATAAGATGACTGTCTGATCCAAACATTTCTTACATTTTAAATTGTTCCTTCAAAACATTTCTTGTCATTAACACCTGAATAACTTCTTTTGGCAGAACCCAAATAAGGTATTTTGAAGAATGTTGCAGCCACCCATTCATTTGGATTGCTTTCGTGTCCTATCTATTGAAGTTAATGGGTGGTACAGCTTTTCGCAATCGAATAGCATAAAATCGTATTAATACAGCCTGAAGTGTTATTCTCAATAAAGTTTCAGATGAGTTGACCCAAACACACTTTGGCTTTTGTCACCATAACATACGCTGCACAATCCAAACACATTTATTACTCTCTTAAAAAGACACCGTGTCAATGATGCGAGAAAGCGTCGCCTCAGCTCTGACAACATCTATAAGACCTTGAGACAAGCTTTCACGCCCTCTAAATCATCTCAGTGCACAGGGGCTTTGACGGAGAAAAAGCAATTAACTGAATGATTAAAGTGATTAAGTTAGCCAAATGTGGTCAAGCTCTCTCTCCATCGGACGACAGGAATTAAAGTCGTCCAGGTAAATAATGCCATCCAAGCAGAAACAACTAGTCTCCTGATATGGATAATGTACAAGCACAGAGGCCTTCTGGTGCATACAAGGCAACTAAAGTAAAACCAATCCATCATTGCAAGGTTATAAATGATGTACTCCGGGGAGGTCCCGAACAACAAGATGTACTGCCGAACTAAAGAGACTGGAAGGAAAAGAGCAAAATCAAAATGGAAATCATTGCCAAGAAGCAGTTTAACTTGCGATTCTCCAGTGGGCGTTTTAAAATCATCCCCCCTTGACTCCTGGAAACATAGCCAATACTTGAGCAAACAAAGGTCAGGAAGAGTGTTAAATCATTTGTCTCATTTTTTTCCTTCAAACAGCCCCAGCTCTCGCTGTCTGACTTCTAAAGCCCGTAACCACGAGCGAGTAGCTGGTTTTAAGGCTTCGACAACTGAGAGGAAATCTTCTGGGTACCCCGCGTTTTATTTTTCCTTTAGCGAAACTCTTTTAAAGATCATTTACACTCCGACTTTCAGAAGATAGCTTTGCTTGGTCCCTGGCACATTATGAAAGAGGAAACATTAAGGTTTTTTAATATTAAAACGTTCCCTGCTGCATTCCTAGACAATCACGATAGGAAATTTCTACAATGGAGGTTAAGAAAGAAGACCAGGAGGTTAAAATTGGTCGAGAACAATTAGCCTTTGCCAGTGCATTTAATCTCACAAACAAAAACCTATAGAGAGCCAGTCAAAAAAAAAACGGTCAGGAATGCCACCAGATATTTTTCCCTGTGTACACAAGGCAAGGTGACATTTTGATAAGTAATGAATTCTAGGTATGGCGATGACGCAAGCCCTGTATACGAAAAACCGAAATAAAGAAGGACAGAGATCAATCATGAGGCGAGCGCCGGCACACAAGAGAGCGAGGTCCGGGCCGACAACCTCAGCCCTGCCCAAAATCAATTGTGTTTTCAATCTTCACAAGAAGATTCGGTTTCACTGGTTAACACAAGCACTGCGAAAGCCATTTTGAGATCTTGTTAAAGACTCGGTGGTGAAACAAATGCGGGTGTGAGCTCCGTGGATGAGCCGGGGGGATGAGATGGGGGGTCACAACGTGGGGTGAGCAGTTTGGAGAGAGAACTAATCCCAAGCAGTTCAAAAGCTGCTTCTGTTCCTCAGCTTCCCTTTTGACTCCTCACCGGATTCTCATTTGTTTTCTCCCTTCACTCCAGAGGGCACTGGAGAGCCCATGATTGAGTATTACAGCCGCCCTTAAGAATTTCTACCTTTTGTTAGCGACTTCCCACTTGTGCGAGGCCACTGATGTGTGGAGAACATTTAAGGGCTTCGGGCTCCACAGACGTCCGCTGGGATTTACTGCTAACCCTCGCAGTGAATAGAGGACACTTCCCCAACCGGTCTTACGGAGGAAGGCATTCTAAAGGGCCCTTAGATAAGAAATAACATCTCGGCACAGACAATGGAGTACCTCGAAGACATTAAAAGAAAAAATAAGAAAAAACTAGCACACACTGTACAAATGATCCGACTTATGACTTTATACCAAAAACATAAGACATCCAGTATGACTAATTGTATTATGAAGTTCCCAACTTTTAAAGAAACATTTAATAATCCTTTTTATTTGCTTATCCTTGAAACCTTGAATCTCATTGTGCTTCAATGTGCTTTAAACTAAATAGAGGTTTAAAAAAAATGTAAAAGTACAATCTGTGCAAATTTGTAACTACTTTATATGTAAGCATATTAGCGACTTATTTATATTAACTCAGTCATATGTTTTTAACAGAGTTAGGATGTTTATAGAACCTAAAAACTTTAAACTTTCATTCTTCTGTCTTGTAAGTTTTTCCGTACAATTAGATTGGGTTTCCTGTGTATCAGAATCAATCTCCAATGATAAAGCTCAAGGGCACAAAAGTTCTTGTGCAAATTCGTAACTAGTCTTAATTCTTCACTACTATTTAACATATTAGTGGCTAGTACATACTAACCCATTCGTACATTTATGAATGATCTGTTTAGCGGTTTCAACCGAGTTGTGGATGTTTATAATAAGAGTATATATAAGAGTGAACATTACCTGTGAAATCAGATTTGCTTTCATATGTATCAAACTTGACCTCCAAGGTTCATGCTCAAGGTTACAATAGTGTAGAAAAGGAAACCTGGGAGGAAAAATGACGCCTCTTTAAGAACACCTTCGGAAGGCTGCCATTACTCAAACTGAATGGCTGTCACGTTTCCCAAGTCCCATCCTCTAGGTGCGAAACTCTTTAAACTAAATCCACAAACACCTTTGGTTAAACAAGCTTTTAAATTCCAACTTTAAGGGCTCAGTGATGTGTTTTCGTTTCGCAAATAGAGCAACACACTGTTTTTATTAACCAAGCCCGAAGTAAATCAAATGCCGTTATTAAATGTTAGCGGTTCACCAGGTATGCTAAATTAACAAACAGTGAGCGCTCGTGATGCGTTCATAACAGGCGAGCCATCTCGCACTGTCCTCATTGAATATTCAAGCCCAACAAAAGAAAATCTGTGACATTTTTGCACAACAGCAAGAAAACACAGAGTCTGTCACCAACACGGCGCATAATGGTTAAGTGAGTCCTGTGTTCGACGTGGGCCGAGAAGTGAGTCATGAGTCGAAACACCACAGAGAAAATGAAAACGTGTTCAAGGACTAAAATAGAGAGAATGATGCCTTGCGGGCAAAATAAACAATGCTTTTCAAAATCAAGCCCTGTCTTATTTCGGATTATTCTGTTTCACGCTTCAATGTTACGTTCCACCGTATATGTGTAGAAAACAAAACTGGATTCTGATTGGACAAACTGCTTAAAGACTCATGCAAAACACCTTTAGGACTCAACTATGCTGTTTTATCCCTCTCTCTACAACCAAAACTCATTATCCTTCAAACAATGAGTAACATGATACAAAATGTTCATGTTTCAGCGCTTCCAGTGACTCTCTATCTGGGCTGGAGAAGGTTAAAATGTTGCCCTCGAGACAGCATAGGTTGGCCCTCGCCCAGGCCGATATGGGAACAAGGACAGAGGAGGCATAAAGGCTCGATTGTGGTGGAGCACTGGCTTGGAAAAAAGTTTCAGGCCTGATGAAACTAAAGCTTGGACACAGCAGTGCTGCCCACACCGACGTGAGAGAGAGGGTGATGAAGTAAACAGGAGTTATTTCAACTTAGTAGAATAAATGTACTTTGTATTGAGACCCACTCCAAGCCGATTACAATAAACCTATGACTAAGCTTAAGCCATTCGATGTAATTAGGGCACATGAAGGTTTACAAAGGGAACAAGACTTACTGTGGTCCTGGGGTTGGGCGAGGGAGAATTTCACGACGAAATAAACGAAATAGCATTATTTGATGACTACTGTAGACATGCATCAAGTCAGTATTAACTATGTCTCTCTAATTTAGTCTTAAACAATAAACCAACTTAGTTCATTAGCACAACCCGACTGTATGCAAATCTAAATCTAAATCTAACTCAAATGCCCATTGTGCAAAGGCTTTAAATTTGTAATTCTACAGTGTTGTGCAATAAATGCCTGTTAGTACTGCTCAGCCGCATGTGTGAGGCCTTCAGAGTGTAAGCTGTCATGGCACAGAAAAAGGGCTCAGGAAGAACAGAGCTTCTAAGGAGACAGATCCTGTGACCCCGCTGCCCCACGCCACCTGCTCTCCTCCCAGGAACCACGCTTGCTGTTCGCCAAGAGACACTGTTAATTGGCCTACGCACACACCCACACACACAAACCTCCGGGTATCAGCTGGACTGACACCGGCGTGGCACAACCTCCAGGTGGGCATACTTGCAGAGTCATCAAGAGTTTAAGGTAAATGAGCATCCAACCTTCTAACAACTCACTTTGAGGCATCACCGCGCAAGCTTAACAACGACCAACACTCAGTTCCTCGTCTCCAAAGAGGGCAACTTCATTAAATTTCACCTTTGCCAACTAACAACCAACACGGGCGCTGAGGTCTTTAGCACACGGCATGCGTTATTGGATCACAATAACAACCTACGGCTTAACGCAACGAAGCTAGCTATAGAAAAGACTAATATAGTGTAGTGACCTTAGAAGCTACAAATCCTCCGCCGCTACTTTAATCACAATGATTTAGCGCGCATCGTCTGCCAGTGTCGGCACAGGCGAAAACACCCCCAGGGCAAGACGTATGGAGCGGGGCAAGTAAAACATCTGCATAATTGAGCCCTTCAATCAAGTCAAGTGTGTGTTAGGTCCACTCGGACACAGCTGATTACAAACAAATGGGGTTATGTATTTATACACAGCTTGAAATAGAAGACGGTGAGCTTATGTAAAGTCGTATCATACAGCAAACAGAAAAGTTCACCTAGGCCACGCAGAGATAAGGGGTGGCTATCAATCTTTGACAGGTTCGCAGTAGATAAAGTGCGGAAACGCACTGTATGTATTTTACAAAGCTTGGATAACACCAGAAGCTGACTAGAGAGATCATACAAATGAAAAATGTCTAATTTAAGAAAAATCTAAAAAAAAAAAAACTCGATAGACAAGAAAAATAAATCACACTGCTAAACTTTTGCCATGGTTTTATTATGGAAAAAGTGTAACAAAAATGTTAATGTAATGTTTGTTTAGCTGTAGCTTAACTACTTTCTAATCTTATTTTTTATAAGATTTTATAACAGTTTCAAAAATATCCATTTAAAAATATATATATATATCTCATGTTTTGTTTTACACAAGGTTTTTGTACAAAGATTTTCATACAACGACTACCCTACTAAACAAGTTTATTTATTTGACTTGTAAATATTTATTATAAAGAGAAGCAATTTTCATTCTTTGAAATATTATGGTAAAACAACAGTAACAGTGGTAAACCCCGGGTTAATTTATGATAAATGGTGTTTTGGAATGAATCAATTTATTAATGCACTTAGGTTCCACAGTTTTTTACTTGAAATTTGTTGAAATAAAAAAAAAGTATGAACATGATAAATTAAGTAATTCAAACAACGCTCCAGTGCACATTTACAACTCTAAATTATTTTCATGGCTTGCTAAAAAAAATACAACCAGTCCTGAAATGTGTTCAAACAGTTCAAGAAAATGCACATTAACCTGTTCATGGCTCAAAATGTCATTCAAAAGCTGTGAGCTGGAGGTTTTTGGCCACTTCCGACAAACTAGAAGAACACAAGACCGGCCTTTCATCTCCAAACCATCTCAAGCAGCTTGAAAGCCTTCACATGAAAGAGTTCACTGACGGACAGCGTTCCTCATCACACGCGAGCATCTGTCCATGAAATTAGCCAAAGGAAAATAAAGGGACCTTACCTTGCCAAACTGTTCGAAATACTGCTTCACATCTTCAACTACTGTGTTAGCCGATAATCCGCCTACAAATATTTTCTTTGTTCTCGTGACCATCTGGAAGAGAAGAGAAGACAAGAGATTAGGCCCATGTGCAAGCGTTTCAGAGCAAAAACATCAAACATACGACACACAAAAGGAAGCTTGAGGAAGCTTGGATGTTGAAAAGAGGGAATTGGGAGATGACCGGTTGTGGGTTTTTGGTCCCGTGAGGACACTAAAGAGGATGTAGAGTGTGATTTGTTGAGTGTGTGAGAGAGTGCTTAGGGACTGGGTAACATCTAGCACGGTAGAATCAGAGATTCTTTCACTACCTGTTCTCTCTCTCGGCATTACAGGCTTGACACTTTTTGTTTCACACTAACAGAAACACCTGAGCTGTGAATGGTGTTTTTCTCGTGTGCGAGAAGACCCGACGCGCGATCCCCTGTTCCATTTAAGAAAATTGGAACTGGAACATTTCGTCAGAAAACAGGACAGTTCTTGAGAAAAGCCCGTAGCGAGCTGTTTGGATAGACCTTCAGAGCCGCTTTAATTGAGTTACAAACAAAAGGTGTCAGAGGTGCTACAGTGAAGCGGGCACGATCTCAACCAGAGAGACAGTCGAGGAGGTCGCAGTCATGCAACCAGGCCCATTTTTCAAAACACAATTAAGTCTCGCTGCTGGAGAGGTAGAGCGGCTAGACTCGACTTCTCTTCATGCACTAACCTTAATTGCGTTGCGAGTTGGTGCACTGAGATCAAATAGCCCACCCATCATATAGGGCGACGATAACGGCTAACAAGAGAGCTCCTCGGGCAATGTTAAGGCCTTTTTGAAGTTCACAAAAAGAAACTTGTCAAACCTCGCTTCTGTTTAACTCATGGGGATTGTTATCAAATGTTTGCCACAATGTTGAAGTTGTGGCACCGCAGTGTGTTATCCTGAAATACTTCTGGAGAGATTGTGTCTTCCAGTTGCTAGTTTCCATATTAAACATGCTTTAACCAATGGCTTACCATCAGCAAACAAAAATAAATGAGAAGTCTTCCCATTATGTTATGAAAACGTTATTTTTGGATGTTTATTAATGTTCAACTAACAATATGAGAATGATGTGTTCATATAATGCTTGAATGGTTATTTTTTCCTAAGCATCTTTCTCTTGTTACACATTTAAAAAAAATAATAATACAATATACAAAGTTTGTTTCAAACATGCACTGAAAATAAATATCTGAAATTAAAAATAAAATCTGTCAGTGGAGTAAGAAAAAGGTAAAACTAAGATACTGTTGTTTTTCTTACCCCATTGCAAGTTTTTTATTAAATATATTCTTGATTTATCTTTCTCTAGTTACTACTCCTAATTTCATTTTTTCAGGATGACAAGACAAAATGCTCAGAAAGAAATTCCTGCTCTTTAACCATATTAGATTAAAAGTTTTGTCGTTGTCTTTAATGTATCAAAGCATAAAAAACATAAAACATACAACAACTTATTTGAAACCGTAAAAGTATTTAAATACAGACAATCAGCAAGTACTGTCTGTTGATACACTGTAACATTGATTTCAAATCCCTGTTCGATGGATTCCCTAATCCTACCCCAAAATCTTGTGTGTCCTGCATCATGGACAAACACATGCTTATTGATAATACGAAAAACAAACTTTCATTCACGCATTAAACCCCAGTATTTCCCCAACCGCAGCTCCCGATGCAAAAAATGAAAGCAACCCTGAGCATTTACTTTGACTTCATTCAAATCTATCATACACCGTCTTGGCAACCACAACCACCATCTCATCTGTGCTGGCTATGTCCCAAACCCTCTCAAAAGCACTTTCGCTCGCATCTGCACCCCACCATGGTTAATCTGTCTGTCTTTTCCCCTGTCGTTTTGTGCAGGCCCAGGCCGCCTGACATGTCAGTGGAGAGTTAAGTTTTTAGTGGCATCTTTATGTCCTCTGACAGCACTGGCTTCTGGCTGATGGGATTCCTCAGGCCCTGGAACAACGCAATTACTCTGTCCATTTCTCTCCATGGTGACAACAGACAACAGCAGGCCTTTGCTCTTTCCGCGCTCCCTCTCTCGGGATTCTACGGCAGATTTGCCTCACAAACACATCGGCCTGCTGACACTGCTAGCACGGCTAACTCATTAGCATTCACAGCACCAGTGTGGACAACATAATGACCACTACGATGACAGAAACGAGTATGTATGACTTTTTATTTCCCACAAATAAAAGATAGTATTGTTGGACCACTAGTCTAAACTGCATTTCTCATTTAAACTAGCAAACAATCAACCATGCCCGTATGCGGGTTGGCAGTTTGGACTCCGTTATGAGGATTATAGGAACATGTTGGTTCAACTATTTATGAAAAAACAATAAACCTGAAAAATATAAGATCTATATAAAATCTATATTAAAATATAAAATCAAGTTTAAAATACTGGTATCGACAACAAATTAATCACAAAAATGACAAAAACTACAAGGAGGCTTATTGGTCTAAAACAATTTTGTTAGTTTTGTTGTTTTCCAAGTGCTCAAAACCCTTCAAAACAAGAGCAGGTATGTAGTAAATGAGCTATGACTATGGACACCAAAATGATCACAACAATAACAAGAAGCAACGACATTTCTGAACAACAAACTGTAATTTGGCATATTGGTCTAAGCAGATTTTTGCTGGTTTTGCTGCTTTCCAAGCGCTCATTCCCCTCCAAAATAAGAAAAAAGACATTATGACCAGTTTGGTAACAAACCATATTAGACGTTTTTGGAGACCAGTGTGGACACCAAAACTACAACAAAAATTACTAAAACAACAACATTGCTGAAAAACGTTACATGTTTGCATGTTGTAGACACTTTTTTTACTATAGTTTTTCCCATGACTTTGTTGTTGGAGTGCCATGCTCTAACCCCTGTGCTAGAGGAAAGCTTCATGTTAGGAATCTTATACGAACAAGCAAAATGTTTCCAAGTGACCCAAACCCCTCTAAACCAGCCAACAAATCGGGTTGAAAGACAATGAGCACTAAACCAGCGTAGGCTGTTAAATACAACATTTCTTTCTTGACCCATGTTCCTCAAAGAATTAATGCTTTTAAACAGACATCAGTCTACCGAAAAACTCCATTTAATTATCCGTCACTTAGATAGGAAAAGCAGATAGTCTACCAGACAAGCCTCGTCCTCTGTGAGAGTTTCTGGCTTGTCCTTGCTTCCCTCCCTCTCAGCACGCCAGATTTTCAAACACCATGGCGCTTTAAGACATATGCAGCAGTAACGTGCCAGTCATGAGGGAGAGGTACCAGCTAACCTCAACGGGCTGCGACTGAGAGGTGTTGGGTACGAATAGCTCAGACACGTCCCGTACCGCCGCGTATGGGAAAGGAACCTTGTGTGCACTGCTGAGGGATTCACAGCTTTAACTCTAACACCTCCATTTACAGCCACTCATTATCCGTGCAAATTTGAAAACATATTCATGACAGACATTATGGTCAAGTCTTTAAATTGTCTGCAACACCTTTGCCGTGTCTCGATTGTATTAGAGCAGGGAAATCTGGGGGTCCGATTACAGAAATTTCTATTCTCAATTTGTTAAACAAAATAAACGTTAAAAGCTTCTAAATAAAATTTCAGACACGGTGAATTAGCTTCATGCATTGCTTACATAGAATTTTATTTGATTAAATTAATGATTATTTTGTGGTTAAGAATAAAAAAAACTAGTCAAAGTTGAGGATGATGCTCTATATGACTCAGACCCCAACTCACATGCATTTTTATATCCAGTATGTGTATAATCCCTTGTTTGATGGTAAGCTTATAATATTGATTTCCAATTTAAGTCATGCGCAATTTCACAGGAGATATCAGTTTTACTAAGTAACCAAAACTTCCTATGCAATATTTAAATTAAATGTAAATAGGAAACAAAAAATGCACATACTATTTCAACAAAAACCCTTTTGGTTAAAATTAAATTTTTCACATTTTGTATCTATTCACAAAAAACGAAGTGGCTCTTGTCTGGGGCAGGGAACATCTGCCAAACTGATGACATATTGCAGGAAATTTCGCCATCGCAAGACCTTAAAAATTCTGCTGTGAAAATCTATGAATACGAAAGAGTGCGTCTCACAGTGGAGCTAAGTTATAAGAAAGGCACGCTGCTATGTGTGATAAAGCATAAGCGGTATGTTTAGAGATACTGCGTGTATAAATTTATGCAGAGTAGCAGAGTTTGTTGCTTTTAGTCGACTGCTGGTGCTGGTGCTGATGTTGCCGTTTCAGGCCCTGTCATCTTCCACCAGCATCGCTTGATGTAATTCGGCATGCCTAGAGAACATTTCTGGCTTTCCTCTAGCGAACGGGAATGTCAGCAGACACAATGTTTTCAGAGGATGTAAGTCTAGCTGATGGTTTCTACGGGTGCTGAAACAAGAGCAGGCGATCAGAGTTGATGTGTCTTCTGGCTTTATAATGCGTTAAACTGAACTGCAATTGAGTGTCTGAAGTATCCTGACATTACGTCTGGAATAATGGACCAAAATGTTTACTGACAGCTGTAAATTGTAAATGGATTATTATTTGGGGAATAATCCACCTCTACATGTGCGTTAAACAATTTTAGTGCATATCTTCCAGCCAATCAGAATCAAGTATATAAACAGAAAATGGTTTTAAATGCATTATTTAAAGTTGAATTTTACCCATAAATATAAACTCATGTCATTTATCATTCACTCTCATGCCATCTAAAACCGGCATCTTACATTCTTCTGTTGGAGACAAAAGATATTTTGAGAAACGTTTAATTGTTTTTAAAAAAAAAAGGGGCCAATGATGTTGGGTTCTTCTTTTGTGTTCTTCGGAACAAATCAAACTGGTTTAAAGGGACATGAAAGTGAGCACAGGATAAAATAATTTGTATTTTAAAAGCAATAAAAGCTAATTTTTATCTCGATAATAATTGTTTTAACGCATCAACGTTATATCAAATGACATTCTTATTCCTTTATAACTCCTATAAGTTGTAAAGTTAGCTCCTTCAACATTTTTAAAGTATAATACCAATAAAAAGTAACTGCAATAACATGAAACACATTTGCATTAAAAAACAACAAGACATGAATTTGCTGACACCCTAAAAGAAATTGACTGCCAGTAAGGCATTCATTTTGACAGCATTACAGAACAAAAACAAGCAAGATACAATTTATGTGCGGCATAAAGAGTGGAACCGGGAGGTAAATTAGATTTTTTTATAATACACAATTTGTAATATTTGGTAATACGCAGTCAAGAGGAGAACATTACCGGAGATTACAAAAAACTGTGTCTCTCTCGTTCTGCTGAAGATGAGGAGGAATGCAGGAGGTACCAGTGACAGCAAAGTTCACCATCTATCTGCGGCAAAATAAAATGGATCGAGACGTATCCTGCAGCCTAAATTGGAAGAATGTGATAGGAGTGACAATTTAATATTGCATCTACTCTCCTCTGGGCACAAATGAATCTAATTAAGATCTTTCATTAGATGCGACGCAGCCGAACCCTCCCTGAAAACATGGATCCTTATCAGAGCGCAGGACAATCGCAGGGATACAGTCAGACCAAATCAAGTTAACACAGAGGGAGGGGCGTTGTGACGACGTTCAGGGTTACAAGGAATTTAACAAGGAACACAACCCTGGTGCTTGTGCATCTCCTAACACCTGTCGCGTGAGAGTTCCCTTCCTAGGATTCTCCTCTCTGGCGTGTGTTTGGTTTTTATTTGTGTTTACTCTGGCTTTCTGATGAACTGTGTAGTGGCCTCTTGCTGTTGATTGCGGTTGACTAACGCTGAGGCTTATGGGCTTATCATGAGTGAGGACCAGCCAAACGATGCTCTTGTGTAGTGACGAAGAGTCTTTTTTTAATCAGTCCTCTCTGCCTGGCTGGATGCCCCTCTGATTAGAGTGAGATAATGAGACTCCCCTCCTCATCTTCCTCCTAGGCCTCTTCATCAACTCAAATCACATATTCATCACTGATTGCCGTCTCCTTGTTCCTGTACTGAATGCACACACTTCAGGCGAACACGCTAACATACGGTTAGGAATCGAGAATCTATCTTTAACTAGTAATGTTTCCAAACAATAACACTTAAAACACACTATAGACCTATTTTCAAGATGTTAATTCTGGTCCGGAGTAACGTCTGGTTTCAGTTTTATGTATTTATATTATAAATTAATCTTACACAAATATTAATATCTTAAAAGGATTTGCTTTATTCTGTCCAGATAGAGATATGTCGCAATATTGAAGCTGAATGTGACTTCCAGTTCACAGGGACTTTACAAATATATATTCAAAACGAAAATTTCTCTGCTTTTACTAGTATTTTAGCCAAATTATAGAGTACTGTGCAAAAGTCTTAAGCACTACAGCAGTTTTTCACCAATAAATGTTTACAAGTCAGTTATTTATATCATTTAGAGTACAGGGTCACTGGAAAATATGAGTTTACAAATATGAGTTTTGAAACCATTATTTGTAAACAAATTTTTTTGTATACACAAGATGTGCAACAATAGCTAGTGGTCCAGAGAGAGACATGGTGTCATCATCTTCTCCATCTATTATTACATGATAAAAATAGTAACATTTACAGACTAAATCAAAAAGACCTATGCTAATGTCTTGAAGAGCGAAGTGCTGACGTGTGTAAGACTTTTGTTCAGTACTGTGTATAAGCATATTAAATCTTATATTCCCAAAGTTTCTTCTATTTCTAGTGCTGAAAAGTACTTAGAGAAACATTTATAGGATGTTTATATTGTGTCATTCACATACTTCTACAATTTTAACACCCTCGGTTCGCCTGCTGGGCGTTAACGCTTGCATGAGTGACAGAATCCAGCGCGCCTGCCACATTCTATTCTGCTGTGTCTAAATTTAGACTGCCAAGCTCCAATTTGTACACAATTTCGTAGGGTGGAATTTTAATGTCGACATTCAAATGTACTGGGCCAAACAGCTCCTGCCTCCACGCCTGCAGCTAACCCTGATTGACAGGCGAGGCAGAGGCTTGACCAAAAGCTGAGAAGAACTGATTAGCAACGTTGGCAAAAACCGCTGGATGTGCAGCTCCTCTGCCCTAAACCTCCAGTCACACATCAGACAAGATTTATTTGATGCAATATCAAACACTGTTAATCTTCTCTCCGTGTGAGTGGATCGCTGGTGTAAATACCAGATTTTTCTGTATTCCTATAGATTTACTTTCAAAATATTTACTTTCTAATTAGTAAAACCTATTAAATATAGGACCCAAACCATATCAAGTCACAGAAATGCTATACACCATCTATTTAATTTAAAGAAAAATTAAAATTGGCTTTACAGGTCACTTGATTTAAAATGATATAAAATCTTGTTGAAATAAAAAATATATTTTCTTTGAAATGAATTAAACACACTGTATAAATTGTGTGTACTTTTAAATAAATTTGTACATTTAATTAAGTCAAATCAGTTCAGCAAAAAATAATCTGCAACAAATATATCTCTCATTTTTTCATTATATAAAATTAATTTTGTACATTGAGGAATTAACTGTTGGATTTTTCATAAATTATTTAATTTTTCTCAATTACAAAATCAATATAATGTTTATAAATGTTTTTAGGTAAATAACTGTCTATTTTCATGATATTCAATAAGCCACATCTATTATTTTTACATAGATTAAGTAGATTTAGTTACAGTTGAAGAAAGGGGACATTTGTATGGAGAGGCAACAAGGCAAGATTGTCTCCAGGGGATACCGATCAAATCCGATCTCCAATGTATATTTATGGAGCCCTAATTGATAACCACAATGCCATTACACTGAGTAGATGAGTGGGGTTGAGATGCTTAGTGCAAATGGCAGGTGACAGCCCAAAGCTTACAGCAGTCATCTCCACGTTGACAGCAGGTCAGCTGCCAAAAACAGGTCCAAATGAGCTTCTGCTGACCCCCAGGGCACCTAAATGAGTGTCTGGCTGTTTAAATGGAAGATCCCTCCCAAGCCATTTAGAGCAGCCCAAGGACTCAAGGGCTGAATGGAAGCAGACCCAACAGGCCAATGGCATAGTTTGGTTTGGAGCCATTTCCAATCCTAATATACCAAAAATTCTAATCCGAAGACGGTCATCCATTTATGTGTCTGTGTGCCAATGCTGGCAAAGATAAGTAACAATTTCTCGAGACAGCTCAAGCAAATCCAGAACTTTCAAGCTTCAGGTTAAAGGTTGTGCTGACTCTGAATGTCTCAGTTTATCTCCACAAGTGCCATGAAAAATCAAGAGATATCTGTGAGCACCTCTGTATTCATCTTCTCCTATTCTAAACTGCTGAGCCAACACAGTAAAGAGCTCTCTATATTTGAATTTCATAAGACTAAAGGGAAAAGGAAACTACTCTCCATTTTGATTGCTTCGGTCAATTCGGATGCAAAAATCAATGCCGAATGAATGCTAGTTCACAGGTCTCTCTTGAATCCTCACTGCAATTTTGGTTCACTTGAGCGTGTCAAATGCAAGGTGCTGTAGCTTTAAGAGTGACAGCTGCCACATATCAAGGTCATCTCATCATGCCTTGCCAAAACATGAGAAGTGAAGAAACATAGATAACCAAGTCTGCATTATTTAACTGTAACACCGCATACAATTAATACAATGCGTGTCCAAGCATGTATGTTAAAACTCTTCAAATTCAAATTCATTTAGAGGTCAGTCTCAAATTTCCAACCTTTGGGTTACAAGTCCAACTCTCTAACCAATTGGCCTCGACAAAATGTTGGTAACCTAAATCTGTTGGTCCCCATTCACTTCCATTGAACTGACACAAGCCAACATAGGGCAATGTGGATCTTTGTTTTTTGATTGCTAACATTTTTCAAAATATCTTCAGTGATCTGCTGAAGAAAAAAAAACACACAGGTCTCAAATTACAAGACAGTAAATTATAGAATTTTCCTTTTTGATTGAACTAGCCCTTAATAAGTGCCAACCACTAATAACTATAGGCTAAAAAATATGTGAAAAACAGACTAAGCCGTAGATATACACTGGAGAAATAAAGTATTGCTCAAAGTCTATTTCATCCATTTTTAACCATCTTTCGTCCTATAAATGCTAAACAAATATGTGTTTTAAAATAGACATCCCCATATCGCATCGTGGTACTATCAAACTCACACAAATATTCCTCAATGACAAACCGCAGCAATACCCCCTGTGCGGCTTTATCTTAATGATCTGATGTGCTTTATACTCAAACCCAGAGTCGATAGATTATTGTGCAGTTATGAAGATAGATCGTGGCCGCTCATAACTCCTTATAGGACCCAGGAGATGACTGGGCTGATACACCTTGCGGTCTCCGTTCGCAAATACTTGCGCAGAATCTCAATGAGCTTCCAGCTTTGATAAACAGTCTGCAGAATGAAAAAATATTTTCACATTAAGGAGGGGGGGTAAAAATGAAAGAGGAAAAAATTGAGCGCTTGCCCCTCAAAGCGATTCTGAAAAATTAATATGCTAATTAAGTGCTTGCTTGGGGCGAAATCTTCGAAACTTTAGCAAGGGAGTTATAAGCACTTAACAAATTACTTACACCATTACGCTGGAAGCTGTATACATTTTTTAAGTGACTGTACTTTCTCTTTCTCTGCTTGGTTTTCACAATAGATCTCGATTTTCTTCCCAGACATTTTTCCCAAGCTGCCATTTAGGAGTACAAAACGATATCAGACTTTTGTCCGTCTGTGAAATATTAAGTATAGTGCCAGACAAGGAATTTATCAGCGCCATGCATCGTTCCAAGGCAGACCTTCAGCAATCCTTTCTACTTCTAAAACCCCTCAACTTGAAGTGAAATAATCTCAAAACAGCAAGACGGAGCTCCACATCAGTTTCATCTGTCGAGGAGAAAGAGACGTGCTAACAAACACCATCGGCCTCCATCTTGCAGGCCCTGAGCCAACTTTGAATTCAACAGAAGCCACTTTTGTGGGCTTTGTTGCATGCTGAAAGTGTTTGTTTGCATTTGTTTGCTCACGTGTGTACACACACCCTGTCAAAGACGTCTGAGGAAATGCAGACAAAATAACCCAGAGCCGTATCTGAAGTCGAGATCGCCTTCAATGTATTTCCGCACTGTGGATCCCATTTGGGATCGCCGGTGATGAATTTAAAGGCACAGTTCATCTCAAAATGACAATTCTGCTAATTACAGTTTCAATCCCAACTTTCTTTCGGAAACACAAAAGGAGAGTGTTATCTTCCATTGACAGCAAATGGAGACTGACGCTGCTGAGCCACAAAAAGGACAATAAAGCACAATTAAATACGATTTCAAGTTATTTGAAGCCATTCAACAGCTTTGCATACGGAACAGGGTGACATTTAAGTTGCTATTTGCTGAAAATCTCGCCCTTCGGTACAGCTCCTCATTTGCATGCACATATATTCAAAATATGTCTAGTTTGAATATGCAGAATAATAAGTAAGGAAAGATTTAAGGTGAATAGAGATTATATCTTCTCTTCCTGACTTGGATTTAGCATCTTTTGTTGTATAAAAATATGCTATACCATAAACAAGTACAATTGGTTTAAAGGGAAACGATCTTCTCCCCCAAAAGCCTTTGAATAGTACATAAAGTGTGTGTTATTCTGGCGGGTAATTAGGACCCAGCTGGCCAACGGAAGCCATGGATTGACGCAAGTCAAAGGTGATGGACAGGCAAGATTTGGCACAGACAGCATCCAACACAGCCTTCAAACCCCATTCTTCTTTCCACCACCACGCCTCCTGAACACTGTCTTCGAATGGAAACGTGGCCCAGATAACAACAGCAGGAACATCTGAGGCATTGGACATGAGGCATAGGACATGAGCCAGCTCTGACTTCTATTCAGCCTGGAACAGACCCAGTGAATAGATATGCTTTTACTTTTTATGCCAAAGTGTCGTCATCTTACAAGAAGATCACCCCAATGGTATAAGAAATTAGACGGGTATTCATACGCACCATCACGGAGACAGAACCAATGAGGGGTTGCTCCCTATAGCTTTGTATGGAGCTCAGACTCTGGGTTGTGTTTGTGGTCCACAAACAATAATTTTCCAAGAGCACTCAAATCCTGGAGATAATGCATGCTACAATTCTGACACCCACTAAGCTGTCAGAAAATCTGATGGTTAGACTCAAGTTTGTTTGGCGTGTTTTGTTACGAGAACATCATCTTTGCCAGTTTCACAATGCATGCGAAGACAAGCTGACGAAAACACAAATTCTCAATAGGAATGGGTACCGGAGTCTTTTTCTCAATTTAGGTATGAATAGCATCGAATCAATTTATTTCAGAAATTAAAAAGAAAAGAGAAACAAAAAATGCTATATCGTAATCATGTGTGCTTGCTAAATTATACATTGTTGCGTTAAACGGTACTTTAATGTACAACACGTTTCTTAAAATGTATTACATTTAAATTTATTCATTTGACAGACGCTTTAATCCAAAGCGATGTACAGTATTATGACCAATTACAATAGGGGTAAGATGTCTGCAGACACTGGGATGCGAACCTGAAGTCTTCTGCTAACAAATCCAACTCCTACAACCAGACCACAACTGACCCCAAGTTTTAAGAGTGTTTTAACAAAATGAAACGTTAAAAAACCTTTATTTTTAAGAATGTAGCAAAAATATCTAACAATTATCAAGTTGATAAAAGAGAAATAAATCAACAAACCTATAAAAAATGTCATCCATTTGTGTGCATGCAAAATTTTACTGAATGCAGACAAAAGTTGGCCAAGCAGGATTGTTCAAATTGAAGATTTCTAATATTTTCGGTTTCAAGCCTTGACTTTGTTGCGTAAAAAGGTTCTTTATATAGCTTAATAACATTCTTTCGACTCTTAAAACAGTTTACGAAAACTAACAATTGTTTTGACAACGTTAAACATTACAAAACCTTTATTTATAATAATGTAGACAAAATACTTAACAATTATTGTTCCATAAAGTTCATTAAAAAGAAATAAAAATCACCAAATCTATAAAAATTTCAGACGTGTGTGCTTGATAAATGATGCAAAACAAAGACAAAAGTTTAGCAACCCTATACGTTAAAAATAAAGATTTTAAAATTATTTTAATTCTTAAGCTTGAACTTGGTTGCACAAAAAGATTATTTATAGTGCAATAAGATAGTAGTGCACATAAGATATATTGCTGTAAATGTTTTAATAAACATAATAAAATCTTTAATTTTAAGAATGTACCCAAAATACAGTACAATTATCTTTCCATCAAGGTTATAAAACATAAGTCACCAAATACATACATTTCATGCAAGTAACTTTGTTGCCAAAAATGTTCTTTATAGTGCAACAAGATTCTTCATGCTATAAAACTTTATAGGAATGTTAAATAATGTTTTAACAACGTTAAAAGTTACAAAACCTTCTTGCTTTTTAAAAGTATATCCAAAATATTGAACAATAATCCTTCCATCAAGTTGATTAAACACCAAATCAGCAGACCCATAATCTATGTGTTAAAAATACCGCGTCATAAAACAAACCATTTCCTCCTCTGCCTCAGCTGTTTTGTAGCGGGTCGTAGGGCTACGCTGACTATCGTTCTAGCATTCAGAAATATGGTGCCTTAAGGCGGTGGCATAGTGGCGGATGCAGCGTGAGATTGATTGCTCCGGATGAAAGTAAAAGGGATAAGGTGCAGTCTGAGCGGGCGAGATGGCTCTTGGAGAGGGCACTTTCACTTTAATAGGACGATTGATTGATTGATAGTGGTGGCTTCTCCTCTGCCACCTCCTTCAGTGACTTTCCCCAGCCCGTCGATAAACTCTTACACACCCGCCACGTTGAGATTTTAGAGTTATATAATCCCTATTGATGTACCAGCATTAACCGTCCCCATACAATGCTTAGAAATCGCGAGCTAGATTAGGGAAGTTACGGGTATGGGAAGGATTATTGACCGAGGCCTAGATGGAGCGTTGCGTTATCCAACTGACGCTCTTTTCTTATCGCTAGCTTTTACAGAGTTCATTTGTTGTTGCCGATGAGTGGAGTGGGAAACATAATACCGCTACTAAATTGCCAGTAGGAGAGGAAACTATGGCGATAATCATGCGTTAAAATCAAAGTGAGGTTGCTTGTTGAGCGAATAGAGATTGCTAGGGACTTGTAGATGTGTGTAACCAAAACAGCATTTCCTTTTATTGTTACCAGGCAGCGAGAGGCTAACAGAACCTCAAGTGAAGGATTAACTTGCAATTAGGACGATGGCTCTTAGGAGTGACTCTGTCTTGGGAGGGAGGCCATTCGGATGTCAAGCAACAAGCCCCACAGCTGCTGCTGGAAGCATCAAAACAACATGTAAATGTGACTATACGATTCTGAACAGAAAGAAAAAGGCCAAAGACATTTTGTGCCCGGACAGCCATGTTTTCCCGAAGGCTGTAAGTAGCTGTGATCAATGGTCTCCTCTTTCTGAGTGATTAGTTTAATCCCACCTGTGGTGCTCAAGGACTAAAGCCATCAGAGAAGCACTTTCACTCAAGCTAACCAAAAAGCCCACACGTTCGACCGGGGCAGTTGCTTTCTGAGAAAAGCCACTCTCACAATCTGCACAATTTAAAGCCACAGAGTCGATAACAACAACCACCTTGAGGTGTTTACATAGTTGTGTTGTTGCTTAAAGACCCTATGAAAACATAACGAGTTTGCGGGTCTCATTAATCCATCGGTGTTAGTCCCCTACATGCTGGTGTAACATTTGAATCTACACAATTAAGTTTCGATTTATGTGTAAAAGTGTTAAAGTATCACTTTTTGTCTGCCTTTTTATGAAGCAGAACATCACATCACAAAAATGTTGATGCGTCATCTTACACAAAACTCAATTTTGTCTATCAGATAACTTCTAAATAAAAACCTTTCTGTAAGTTGCCATATTAAAAACAAATAAAGTCCACTCAACATTTCATGTGTTAATAAAAACAAAAGTAAATAATTTCATATATATTCTACATTAAAACTAAAATACAAAAATATAACGAGGAAATACATTTACGTTAAAAATAAATATTTACAATGAAATCAATTATTTGTTTTTATATTAACTTTATATAAAAATATTTACACTTAATTAAAATATTATTGTTATTATTGTTGTATTTATTATACATATATAAAAAATTCTACAACCAAAGCAACGCAAAAAACAATGTAATACACATCAACACCAGAAAGATAACTACACTCATAAAGAAAATTAATGGAGGCAGTTAGCAGACAATCTTACAAAGTCATTTAGCTTCACATTCAAAACAATTCCGATCAACAGATGGCAAGCAACGCTACCAGAACGCTATCTGTTAGAAAAAGAGCATACTGTACAGATACAAACAAGTTCAAACTCATACAAATAAACCCAATAAAGAAACAATAAACCTTGTGCAAACCGTCTGTTCACATCTTTATAGTAATTAAAAAGGGACTTCCAAAGACTCCATAACGCATGTCAAAAGTGAACATCAAACATACTTTCGACTCGACTCAAGTAATGTGGCACAGGTTGACTGGGTTTTAAGAGAAATTCTGGGGTGGGCAGAAACACCCTGGCAGAACTGCGGTAGAGCCTAAAGCACATGTTCATACACACACACACACAGAGCGCTGTTCATCCATGTGTGACCTGCCTCTGCACCGCTGCAGGGGTCGGCTGTAGTGGGAGTGTTTTTCTCGGGTAAAAAAAAAACACCTCTCTGAGTGCGGCACTGCTTTTCAGCATCGAGTCCTCACCTCTCTGAAACACTCCATTACTCTCAGCCGGCCCTGCTCGCACACCGCGGCACTCCAGAGCCTCTCGCTTTCGTCAGGCCCTGCCTCTGCGACCCCTGGCCCAGATAGAGCCACTCTGTTGGGCTGTGACATGAGAAACCCAACCCCCCTTCATGCTCACCTGCTGAAAACTATGACGCCATTGGTGTATGAGCCTTTTAAACACAAACACATCATGGGCTTCACGTTTTACATACAGACTTCTGCTGACAAAACACGTGCCATGCTGACTGGTTGAATGTTTTGCCATTATACTTAAACACAAACTTTATAGCTTCATCAAAAGCAATGTGGATCTCGGTAAATAGTCAATTACAGTTACAACTAAGGATAAACAAACTCTTGAACAACACGTTCTAAGCGAATACAATGTGAGATACAACTGTTAAACAACTGGTGCAGGGATTATGTACTTTTGTAGGCCATCCTGAAAGTAAGCATCGCATTCGTTCCCTTGACCGAATGCCTATTTTTGCTTTTGGAAGCTCACCAAAAATAAGCTCTGTTGCTAACAAACATTTATGAAGATATGTTTCCCAATGAACACAAAATTAAGTCAAAGTATTTTCATCTTCAACAATTTAAAAAAGTTTAAAACGTACTCTCATAAGTAAAAACTATGCAAATTAAACAGAGTCCGGATTTTTTAAGATTTGTGTGTGTCCCAGATTTTTAAAAGTGTTGACTTTTATTGTCCATGCCAATAGATGCAGTCACGTTTAAAAACTTGTTGGCAACTCCCGATTTCACGACACAATAAAGCTTTAAACTCATCAGATGGTTAAAACTAGTGTGTTGGTTTTCATAGAATAAAATGTGAAGATATTTTGAGGGTTTATTACACCAAAAACAACATAAAAAACCGGAACACCTAAATTCCTAACGTTCTTTTGGGGATTACGTACAATGGTATTTGATCTCTTTGTTGATCTGTGTTACTTTCAAATATTCAATTGATGGGACAGTAACTTGAAAATTAAATTCACTGTTTACCAGTTTTTTTTCAAACCTGCAAGACTTTCCAGGACTCGGTGAATTTGGAAACTTTTGATACCAGACACACTGGCCTACTTTGATTTTTTGAACATTCCGTGAACACAATCACAAGCAATTTTTTGAATTACACAGGTTTTGCAAAACATTAGGCAAACTAAATTATTTGCATTTTTTAATTTATTTTCACATAACTTACTATACCGTAAATATGCTTAATTTGCATTGTTTGCTCACAATTAAATCACTGCACTATTTAGCAATATATTGTGTTTTTTATCTAGCCTATATAGTGTAGGGTCTAGCCTATAAAATCTAGGATCTAGCTTATATAACGTAGGGGCTAGCCTATATAACGTAGGGGTTAGCCTATATAACGTAGGGTCTAGCCTTTATAACGTAGGGTCTAGCCTATATAACGTAGGGTCTAGCCTATATAACGTAGGGTCTAGCCTTTATAACGTAGGGTCTAGCCTTTATAACGTAGGGTGTAGCCTATATAAAGTAGGGTCTAGCCTATATAACGTAGGGTCTAGCCTTTATAAAGTAGGGTCTAGCCTATATAACGTAGGGTCTAGCCTATGCATTTGGGCCAGTTTGGGTCCGATTTTTACTGATGTTACACAGCAAACCTAAAAGAAAAAGCTGAAAATGCAACTTGCTACATTCCATTTTTCCCCATGTGTGCATCAAGTACATTTTAGTTACGATCCTATCACGCCATGTTAAGATGAAAACCCTAAGCAAACCCTGTAATCCAACTTACAACCTCCCTCAATCAATTAAAATGCGCACAGTTGGCGCACTTGTGATGCGATCAATACGCCTTTGAAGGCATTTTAAACATGAAACGCATCGTATCCCTGTCGCGCCATTTTGATTCGGAGGTTCAGTGAGCTAAAATCCATTCTACTCAAACTCCCTCGCTTCCCCAGAGAAGCGAAAATGCGACGTGCCTCTAATTTAACATCTGTCACACAGTGATATCAGCTGGGGGATAGAGAAAGAGAGGGAAAGAAAGGATGAAAAAATGACTTTGAGAGTTATTTGAACTCAAGCGGGCCGGCTGCTCTAATTAATAAAGACTCGACACACAACATGATCAGTTTACACAGTAAACAGGCCAGTGGTTCTGCCTTAGCCAGATAAGGCCTGTACAAACCCATTTCAAGTGTAGGTGCCAGTGGAACAGGCTTTGGCCACACTTTCTCCCTCGCTCTATTAGGAACCATTAACAAGGGGCATGGCCCTTCTCTAGTGCTCTTAGATAACTGTTCTGTATAATTGAAGCCACGGAACAGCCCACCATAACTGGGATTTAAATGGCACGGGTGCAATATTTGGATGAACGATTTGCCGAAAGGTTCCCGCTGCTATCTCAAGCCTCGCCGCTCCTGCGCCGTATTTCAATTTCGGCTCTGACAGAGAAACATCCAACCATCTGCCTTGAAACACGTGCGTGTTTTCATCGGCTCTTATAAACGTGCCGCTCTCTCGCCAGAGGCAGCAGTAGTGGATTCTACGGCACCCTCCCTCCGCCCGACCGCCAAAGGCACAACTGCTTCGCTTGAAACAGACAGATACAAAAAGTGTTGCATAAAAAGGGAGCCATGCTGCCGCATACATCGGGTTCTACTTGAAAAGCCCTCACTCCTTTATCCGGGAGAATAGCTCCTCTTTTGTTCTGCATAAATGCCAATTACCTAATTCTCTCTAGCATGCAAATCAGATGAAATGAGGGCACGGCAGATTGCCCATGGAGCACGGCACCGTGCCGTTTCCACAGTGACAGCAAGGGTACCTTTTGGGACACTACTCTACTTAACACTTTAATCAGGCTCCATTTAGAGGCAAAAAATGTAATAGATTTTTTTACCGTCACTCTCTCCGGCTCTCTTCAACGCTCGTGAATAATAACAATCACTTAGCCTTCAGACCGGTATACTTCAGCTGTTGCCAATAGCTTGCACTCTGCCATCCCCAAATTTGAGAGCACTAAATTTTTGCAAACCAAATAGAATTTGCCAGTTCATATTACTGTAATTTCATTGCCTTTTCAAACAACTGGAACAAGCGATCATTTTTCATGCCTATTCACCAGTGTCTGTTCTGTTTGGAAAAGTGTGCAGAGTAAATGGCAAACCAGCTTTCTAAAAACTAATCTGCACGTGTGTGAGGTGAACCCACCTCTGTGTGCTGTGACTGTATGAATGTACAGTATGATATTATCATGACTTAATACTGTATTTGAGGAAATGGTTGTGGTACCAAGGTAAATAAATATTAATGAAAATACAGTAAGCTTTTAAAATGTATACAAAAAGTTTTGTATAGTGAAAGTTTAAGGTCGATTGCTGATTTTTGCTGTTTATATATTAATGCTTAACTTCTTATTTTCTGCAAAACACACATTTAGGTATTTTGAAGAATGTCAGTAACAAACAATGGCTATACCTATTTACTAGCAGTGGTTGCGTACACGCAGTAAAACAGAAGTGAATGGGTTTCGCAGGTGATTTTTTTTCCAAATATCTGCTTTGTGTTTTGTGTAATACAGGAGGTAAAATGGGTTTTGAATGAATAGAGGATGAGTAAATAAGTAAAAAACTTCCTATTTTATTTCTGCAGAAAACAAAAGATATTTTGTTAGATATTTTGAAAAATGTCACTGACAGAACAATTGCATTAGCTATTGGCTTGCACTGGATTTGTGGCCATACAATAGAAGTGAATGGGTACCACAGTTGTTAGGTTACCAACAATCTTTTAAATATCTTCGTTTGTGTTCTGTGGAAGAAAGATAATCACAGAGAGTAAATAACACAATTTTTATTTTTGGGTAACCTTGTGCTTTAAGAAAGATAAGATAATGTGTAAAGCGTTAATCTCCTTTTTTTCCCACAATGTGTACATTAAAACCCTATGTCCATAAATCATCATTAAAAAAAACTGCTATTAGATGCTAATTGTACTCAAATGCTGTCAAGTACCAAAGTAGAAATATTACCATAATGCCCATTCATAACCACACGCTGCATTTGCCTGTGAAATATAGGTCAACCTAGATATCATGTGTCTATCCAAACTTTATTTGCAAAAAAGTACAGAGTACACTATAAAGAGTAATTCTGAAAGACGAGTAAGACGATTCAAACTGACATTGCTGCAAAAACAAGGTAACAGCCACAATGGCGCACAATCGGTTGCCTTAAATCTTCTACAATGCATTTGATGTCCTAACTATATAAAAGCCGGGCTCCGGCTGAATAAAACTCCTCTGGGGAACACTACTTGACAGTCCAAAGACCATACTGGATCTTCTTCACTGCCGCTGCCACATCCTCATCTATATGGATACGCCGCCTCCTATCAAACAGATCCACAGACGCACACACTCGAGTCCAACCCGGGCCTATCATCAACAGCTCCGTCAATACAAGCCCTTGGAACTCTCTCCCTCCAGCCCGAGACCTGAAGCCTCCACAGCGTCGTGAATAACAATGAGAGTCGCTGATCCGAGCGGAGATGCGGTCTCCACGTTCCTGAAGGCTCCTCTGACATGTCTTAGACTTCACGGAGCTCTCGGCTCTCCTCGCCGCCACTGGTGAACAGTCGTGTCACAGTCGTCCATTCCCGAGAATGACCTCGCTAATGAGGGGCGAAGGGTATCCGGTTCACCTCTACAGGCCACGGCTCGGCCCCTGCGAATACTAATGACAGGAACACGGTGAAGGTTAGACAGGAGATTCGAAGGAGTTTGCGGGTGGCGGGCGGAAGGGAGGATAGAAAGGAAACGGCTCAACAAATGGAGTGTGAGGCATCCGTGGCATTAAGCGCTCCTGTGTGGGAGTCAACGGAAAAACACCCCTCTCATACGGCATACGGCGGTCTTTTGTTATCTTAAAATGTTATTGACACCTCACTTAAGCGGCATATGGTGAACAAAATACGCGTGTGCATTTTAACAAAATCGTCCAGCGTAACTACTGGCATTCAGCTGGGCTTTTTTAAGGAAGGAGAGAGAAAAGACTGCCAAAGTGCGAGTCCACAGCTCAATTGATATAATGGATAGCTGCGGTTATATACTGTTTGCTGTCCAAGTGCTTTCAATGGCCTCTACACCAATTAAAGGTGAAGTGACTTGTTAGCGACCTTTAATCTTTTTCATTCAATGCATTATTGAAAGCTTTTAGTTAGTAATAGACTGATGTATCGACGAGGCCAATTCATTCGCCAATATTTGGCCTTTTAAAGATTGAAGGCATTGGGTGATAACAATGGAACATAAACAGAAGTCTTTGCTTTAAAAATATGCATTTCCAACATTTAAGTCAATTCTAAATGAATATTGTATTCTAAATACAGCATGTATAGCATCGACATAATTTCCTCTCTCTCTATATTTTCATTATGTAAAACAGTTAATTATCTATATTTTTTGCATTTATCTTTATATTCTTAATCGTGTACACTGTCGTGTAAAAATTTTTAAAAAACATTATGTAGATTTTTTTCTGTGGAAAATATTAAAATTAAACGGTTAATTTCTTTATGAAGTATTTTTTTAACAAATATATATTTTTGCTTAATTCTAATTGTAACATTTTAGTTGATAAGATTTACTTATTTTTTTCTTACATACAAGCTAAATTTAAAAATAGAAAGGATATTTACTTAAATTTAAGCTTTTAAATGTACTCTTTTTTTTAAGTGTCTTGAATCTAAGTGCCAGTCCTAAAGGGGATCTGAAAAAATCTGAAATCCTACATTCAACCTCACGTTGACTTATATTCTGAGAAATGTCTTGTGGTTTCCACACAAAAGAAGTCATTAGACCAATGAATTCAATGTTCTTTAAATTATCTTCATGTATGCTCTGCAGAAGAAATTCATACAGGTTTGAGACAACATAGAGATGAGTAAATATTCAAAAATCTGATTTTTTAATGAACAAATCCCATTAAATTTGATCCGAAGAACGCCATACAATTAGAGCTCCATTGCCACGACTTGTTTTTCTACACCTCTGCGAAATCCAATACTTCACCTGGCTGTGGTTTTGCTGGCAAAGCAAAAAAAAACTTAATTACACACAAAACGCAAGTCATTCCTCTTGTTTAAACCTGTTGTACAGTAAAACCACAGACTATTCTACATATATCATTATAATATCACAAATACCAGCATTTGCTCTAGTATAGAATACAATCCGTTGGCACAACCCCTTGCAAAAGCATAGCATAGACAAAGCAGAGTTACGGAACACAGCTGGTGTCCAGCAGACCACATACATACAGGTGCAGGTGCATTTTACCCACATCACACACTGCAATTTGACGTTCCATTGTGTGCAAATGCACACAAACACGGCCCTTGACTCCTGAACGAAATGTTTTACAGGCACTACAGAAATTTGCAATAGAAATGATTTATTGTGAAAGAAAGCAAGCGATTAATATTCAGCCAAAGAGTTAGTGTTTACGCCCCCCATTTGCTCCAAGCTCAAAAAGTCATCCATCAGCAGCACACTTCACATGGTGAGCAATGGACAGCGAGCAGCTTATTAGCACACTGAGAAAGACACAGATAGAGAGAGAGAAGGGGAGATTACTGAAGCATACATACTCTTCTCTTACATTGGACATTAGGTCAACTGTCAGTTCTACTTAGTTAAAGGTTAGCCTACAAAAACTAGGATCCATTTAGCATTTAGGATCGTCTTTTCTATTTCCTGACATTTGAAAACCTTTGGATTTAATGCTAACGTAAAACAACGATGATACTAAGTAAAAGTAGCAAGTTTAGCCTTTGGAGCGCATAGAAGAAAACTAAATTGGTTTATGTTGATATGACAACAAACTCCAACTGGCACTTGCTTTAGTCCATTTATAAATTCCCATAGACTTCTATTAAAAAGAAGGAAACAGATGATAGACAGGAATATCATAAAAACAACTCATGTCCTTTTGGAAATGCATATCTTATATGAAAAGTAAAATGACATTTTATGTCATGTAATTTATTTATCAAAAGCATCTTATATTAGTAAATAAGTAAACACAAATGACTAAAGTCAAGTGTCAAAGGACAAAAAACAAAACCATCTTTCATTCCTGGAGCATGTAGTCATCGCTCATTCACAGGTTTTATTTGCATTTGACACACTCCCAGGTTTACATTGCAACTTTTTGTTATTTTTGCACGGTGTGCAGTAACCATCAGGCCTGTGTTGGGCATTACAGAGGAGAGAAAGTTTTCCTGTATGTTGAGCGTCTCGGGTCGCCAGGTTAGAAAAGACTTCTGACTCTCTTCATGCCCCACTGCGTTCTACCATGCCAATTGATTTTCCTGTCTCAAAACTTGTTCATCCCACTTAAAGCGCTCGTTGCCTATGGTGAATCTGTTGTGGCAAATTGTATCCTACAGTATATCGCAGCTGAAAGACAGAGTTCCTATAGGCACATAAAAACCTTTATTATTCTAAGAGCGCTTAAACATTACTATTAAAGGGACAGACACCCACACTCATGTCATTTCAAACCTGTCAGCTGTAATTTCTTCTGTAATACCTGAAAGTGTCGATTATTAAAGAATTCTTGTGAAACGCAGCCATAAAAGAAAGTTCATAGTGACCAGGGGCTTTTAAGTTCGGAGAAAGAAATACATAAAAGGTCCATGACTCATATACACCAATCCAGGTCTGCGGAGGCCTACGGCACTTTTTTGAGACACTGAGCAGTTTGGGTATAGTAAGAGCTGCATAATGATCAGGGTTGCCAGATCTCTATGCACTGTAAAAATATTTAATGTAGGGTAGTAAATATCACAAAAATAAACAGTTATACTAGCTATACTATTAATTATTAATTATATATAATTATATTATTTTAAAACTTTTTAAAACATTAATCAGATTTTTTTAGATTAAAAAATTTAAATAATTGATAAAGAATATACATATTACATATATGTAATATCTATGTGAACAATTTATTTTATAAAATTCACTTGTGTCAAATAGCGAATAAAAGATGACGTTTATCAATGTGTCCACAGAGATCACTTATACGCAATAATAAACAAGTGCACACGTACAGACGTTTAGATTTATTTTTCAGACCAGCTATAATTCTTCCAAAAGAGCCCCAAAGGACAATTATGCATTTTCTCATAGAGATATCTCTAGGGAAAACTCAATCTCTCTCCCCCCTCCCCTCTCACAGCAGTTGTCTTCCTTGGCAGGATGTCAGCCTCTTTCTGGCTCTGCTGGGGATGTGAATGCAGACTTACTAAAGCTCAGCCACATTCTACTGCATGTTTACCACAGCTTACCACGCAGCGGCACAGAAACGCGCTCCCGCCGCAGAAGAGCCGAGCTGACACGACGCTTCCAGACTACGGCATCTGATGTCAGCCCCGCTCGGAAGGGAGGGGGCCAAGTTTAGAAAAACACAGGAGAGGAAGACAGCAGAGGACACTTGATTCCAAGCACATTGTCAAAGAAGCCCAGAGTGAAAAGGCCATTCTCTCAAATGTCAAGCTTTGGTAATAGGGAAAGAAACATCAGCCTGGGAGGCAGCGGTGTGATGCTAGCTCGTTTTTCCTGTCGGACTGTGCTGCCGTTCTGCCCGCCTCAGCAGAACCAAAGATAATGCAGTTGTAAAGTAATATGTTGGAAAGCTTGGGGTGGACCTGAAGGACATGGCTGGGTCCTGCTGAAACATGGCCCGTAAATGCATCATTAGTGCTCCCCGAAGATCGCATCTCAGGTTGAGCTCTTCTGTTGTCTTTGCGTTAGTCTGCGATTACAGGCAAAACTGGATCTCTCGCCCGCTTTCCGTTCATGCTCCAGCAGTGCAAAAGCGGGGGGCTGGCGTCGGTTGGCACGTCTCCCAGTCCTAAGCACTGTAGAAAGACTTTGAAAGCTCATCAAAAACAACATCGGCGCAATCGAGCAACAGCGCGCGGGTGCGTTTAAAGCGCCGCTCTGTTAGTCAAGCTGAAACATTGTCATAATCTATTGTTTTTAAGAAGCCAATGTAAAATAAATCAAGGTGAATCTAGAGAAAGTCAATGCTTGCAGCATGTTAGCATCTTTTACAATGATTTAAAACCCTAGAAACAGAGTGAACATCTGCCTGTCCTTGTCACCTGGCTGACCTAAAATGACCCGGCCTAAACCTGAGACCGGCTGCACATCGCCACATTCAGCAGTGACTGCAGGTGCAAAATAAAAAAGTGCTCAGCCAAGTCTCCCACACTCCTATTAATAAGTTTTCTAACCTCTGCTCAGCAGTCCGACTCATCACCTGTCACAGGAAGGGTGATAATGAAAACAAAACGGAGGGGGTGGCTCTCAACAGGGCAAAAGCTGATACAGAGATGTTTGCTTAAAGACAAAAAAAGCGAAGGTATGGGAAACACAAAGAAAGGTGGAGTAGGAAGTAGCTCCACCTGCACTCATACTGCTCCTATGGGAAGACCTCCCTCTCTCCTTATATGGACAAATCTGCCACTCGTTTCTTCAGACCTGCTGCTGTCCCGTGGGCCGTGACAGGGTTATTTTCAGATGACTGCAGAGCTAGCTGCTGTCCAAAGCTTCAGAAAGACAAAGAGGAATTACTATTGTCACGACTGATGGCTGGTTATCTCCCAGTGTCTTTCTGAACACCTTGTCTACAATATGAAGCAAAGCATCACTAAGAGTTTGAGTGTTTGAGAGAGAGACCCCTTAAAACAATATTAATATAGTATTACGGACACTCTTTATCTGAAGTGACAGTTCATCCAAATAAAGAATGTTATTTTGTCAGTAACTTGTTTTTTTAATTTCATTCAAAAAAACAGGAAAGAAGATATTTTAAAGAATGTTGGTAAACATACCGCAGTGGTTCCCATTTACCCAAAGAAAAGCAATGCAAGTGCAAGTTTCCCAACATTCTTCAAAATATCTTTTTTTGCATTCAGCTGAACAAAGAAACTCATATAGGTGAGTAAATGCAGACACAATTTTTATTTTGAGGTGAATTGTAACTTATAAGGGGCGATATGTAGGAAAACCCTTTAGTGATCATGAGTTTAATACAGGCTTGTACCATCCTCAAGATTAAAACCTGTATATGACCCTTCCAAAGTAAAATCTCTCAGTGTTTGTGTCCATACAATGAAAGTCTATGATGACATTCTTCAAATTATCTTTGAGTTCGGCAAACTATCCTTGTGTTTATTATTATTAGCATGTATTAAAATTCCATTTATAAATACTTACAAAGCACATATATATCAACTATATTTATCTTTCCCGATCCTACCCAATATCTCAATAACTATATTAATAATTTATTGCTTATTGTTAGCAGTTTGTTAAGGAAAAAGTCATAGTTAAGGGTTTGTTAATAGTCAGAAGAATTTGAAATAATGTGCGGCTAGGAAAAGGTGCGGAATTGGAATGTTAAACTATGATTTAATTTAGTGCTAAGAATACACAACCAACATAATAACAAACATCATTATAAAATTACTATACAGTAGAGCTCCGAATAATACAGACTGTGAGAATATAAAGCGCATAATTGTTGACTATCCACAATCAAAATTGCTTATTAAAGCACAATATGCCAGGGTGGAGCCAAGGTGCATGTGTGCCGAATCAGCAGATATAGAGAAGCAAGCGCTTATTAGTTGGAAAGCCATATGTTCCATTGACAGGTATCATCACAAGAGGAAAAGACACACTGCGTGAGGGCAAGTCCTCTCTACAGGTGCCACCCCTGCACCCTTCCGCAGTAAAGACCAGTCAGAGCATTCTGACAGCACAGGAAAGATAGAGTTACCTATAGCTCGAAGAAATGAGGAATGAAAGAGCAAACAGTGGAGGACCAAATCAAGCAAAATGCAGCAAAAAACGGAATACAGGCAGAGTGTCAGGCGGACCGTACCACAGCCGCACACACAAACACAGGAACAACATCATAGGCCACATGATTGGGCGAGAGGACATCTTACCTCCTCTGCATGTCCCGGGGTGGCAGAATCATTAACAAGACTTTCACTTACAAATAATCCTGTGACTGGAGCAAACAGGCACACTAACAAAGAGCACTGCTAAACTTAGAACTTTTTCCATGCGCTGGCAAAGTCACAAAGCCCGGACGAATATTCTACCTATTAAATATTCTACTACCTTAAATAACAGAACTAATAATACATTTTTTACACCGGCTTCATTTTGGTGACTGCCTCTTGCTTT
Organism: Triplophysa yarkandensis; assembly: GCA_033220385.1. Classification (NCBI taxonomy): domain Eukaryota; kingdom Metazoa; phylum Chordata; class Actinopteri; order Cypriniformes; family Nemacheilidae; genus Triplophysa; species Triplophysa yarkandensis. The sequence continues at coordinate 11,330,554 of CM065675.1, forward strand.
AAAAGAAGCCATGGAGTGCCCAAAAAACCTACCAGACAATTATTAGTGAAAAAGCGAACTGTGACAAATTATACCTTAAATTTATCTTGGACAAAATTGTTACGCCCTACTCTTTTCTTTAGAAAAAAACATTTGTATCGTATAACAGACATTATGACATCATGACAGTATATATGACACTGTCCCATCATTACAATAAAGGAATAGTTCAAAAAACAGAAAAATCTGCCAAATTCTGAACACAAAGATATTTTGAGAAATGTCTTGGTTGTTTTGTCAATACAGCAGAAGTCCATGCAGGCTAGTGAGGCTTGTTCATCAACATTCTTAAAAATATCTTCTCATACAAATCTGGTTTAACAGGGTTTTCTACACTTAAAAAATATCAGTTGTTTTTTACGTAAACAATTTACACACAAAGGAATACATTTAAAATCGTTGAAATCAAGTAAATTAAATACAATTAACAAAATCTGATTATCTCAAATATTTGATTTTTACTCAATTATTCAATATTTTCCAATGAAAAAAATATATTTTGATTTTAAAAGATTTTAAGTTATTTTAATATATTATTTTTGGGATATTTACTAAGCCACATGAAACATTTTTTTAATGTGCGGCCTTAGAATCATTTCCATCAGATATAGTGTTTTCCATCCAGGTAGTGACCGGGCTTAACCCTGCTTAGCTTCACTGGCCCACCCTACTGCAGTGATTAACGTAGGCGATTAATAAAGACGGTAATAAAAAATCTGTAAACTAAGGTCGGAGGACGGTAGAGTCATCAGCAGGTGGCAAAATCATGAATAAAGTGAGAAAAGTTCATTTTTCAACATTGTCCTTTGCTTCGCCTCGACCCGAGGCGCTTCTGACAGCGTTTATTAGCCTCGAAAGAAAAATGATGAGGAGGGCAAAAGGGTCGGCCAAAGGAAGGAGTATCTGAAATACCTCATTTCACTCAACACTCGAGCCTGACTGGGATTTATCTACCAGGACCTAACACCAAATGAACCAAACAGAACTAGAGGTTGAAGGGGGGCACAGAGAAGAGTAGACACATTCGAGATTAGTCAGGGATTGAGAAGCGTGCATAATTCATATGGCCATTACTAGAGATGATTTTGCACATCTTAAGAGAGAGATCAGAGTCATAATATAAAATGGGTCCTGATGGAGACCTTACGAGGCGAGCACTCTGGAGACTTCTACCCGAAACATCTATTCTGGCACGTCCCGTTCTAATGACATTCCTCTTCTTCCCGTAACCCCCTGCCATTGCCTCCTCCACGCTGCTCGCTCCCCAAGGGGTAACTGTTAGTCCTCGGCGTCAACAGAGCGGACGATTTTCCTAAAATAATAATTAACTGGGCAATTTAGCGGCGGAAAAATCTCCAACCCCCACGCTCGATTATTCCTGGTCTCTTTGCACTTTTCCCCCATTCAATCCCAGAATAGCACGGCATCCGTACTTCAAGGTGGCAAAGCTTTGGAAACGGTTACGTCAAGAGTCCGGCAGGTCTATTTTTCAGCTCTTTTCAGCCTACGACTTGGCTTTGAAAAACAGAGCCTTCATCGAGGGATGTGTTCAACAAGGACTTTGATTTGATTTGAGCTGATATTGTTTCTATGACACTCGATTCTTACTCGGCCCATGGGCTTGCATTATACATTCCGCGCGTATCGTTTTTGAGCAAACATAATGACGCCTTTCATCTATCCGAATCAACATTTCCCGCTGTAGGTAATGGATAAACCCATAAGAAATCTCAAGTTGACATCACTGCCCCTGGAAATGATCTATCTAAGAAACATCTGATACGTTGTCACCCTTGGCAATCATATCATAAACACCAGGGTAAATAACACCCTCTCTGGCACGAGAAATTCTCAACGCCGTTTTCTGATAGAGACACTTACAGCCTAAAATAACCCAGTTTCCCCTTCCCGCAGTCATCATTATTGGAGCCACTGCAGAGCCGGGAACGTACCCCATTATGCGCTGACAGCTTTTACGCTCGGTAAAGAAGAGGCAACGGCACAACAAAAACCAATATGTCCTATCTGCTCGACACAGATGTCAAAGACAGCCTCTACAAAATCCAATCTGTATGCGTGAAGACATGCATGTATAATGCTCTTCATCCACACTTGCAAACATCAACTTGAGTTATATTCCCACCAAATAAACTGATTTTGCTTCAATTATCCAAGTGTTTTGCAAAAGATAGATGGACAAAAAATAAGCCATTCGTGATAACCGGATGGACGCATGCTCTGACCGCACCTCAAGTAAAAGCTCATTGGCTGCAAAGGTAGGAAGGTTACTCCAATTCGATTCTTTACTAATTAGCATTGCTAGCTGCTCACTACATGGTAGTGGAATCCAGGGGATTCATTGACTGGATGCACTGTGTTTAAGGTCTGCAAATTACCTTGGGCTCCGGTAACCACCGGCTGGCACTGAGCTTGCTGGAGCTCAAGACCCAGTCCAGCAGAAACAGACACATGCAGCACAGCACACCAGAAGCTCGGAGTTCTCACAATCTGGGTCAAAAACATACATCACAACGCAAGTGTTATTCCTCCACCGAGCAAAATATAGGACTTGCTGCATCGCTTGATGGTTAACCGTGTGTTTATTTGTCATGTTCTTTGTTTGTCTCCATTTTTTCTGGCTAATTAATCTGAAGGGACTGGGTTTGTGCATGCGCTGCGATGAAGAATCATGACGTCCGTGGAGGTTTACGCTGTTTACAACCACATAAACTACATACAGTTCAATACACATTTCTTCATATTGTGTAATTCTCGTTTAAAGATCTCTATATATTTAGAATGTTATTTAATATTGACTTCATATCATAGCAGTAGTACTTCTTAAAGTTATTTATTTAACGAAGTGCAAAATATGGCAAAAATGTTATATATATTATATTGCACATATATGTAAAATTATTAGGCAAATATGCAAGAGAATGAAAAAAAGGGGAAGAAAGGGGAAAGGAAAGCAATGCAAAGCAAGAAAACAAAGAAAAAAAAAGATCGAAACATCAAAATACTCAAGTAAAATAATAACAGAAAAGAAAAAAAGAACATATAAAAAGACAACTTAATATTCAATTTTAAATCAAACTAAATTAAAAAGACAGATTTGGAATAAAGATTAAATGTAGGTTTAAATAAAATAATATAAAAGTGTGTGTGTGTGTGTGTGTGTGTGTGTGTGTGTGTGTGTGTGTGTGTGTGTGTGTGTGTGTGTGTGTGTGTGTGTGTGTGTGTGTGTGTGTGTGTGTGTGTGTGTGTGTGTGTGTGTGTGTGTGTGTATATGTAGTTAAACTAAATTAAGAAAACAGATGTGGAGTATAGATCAAATGACCATCTCCAAGTGACCAAATAAAAAAAAACCTTTGGGAGAAACCGGACATGACCAGATGGGCCGGTTCTTCTCCGTCACAATTAAACATTAATGTTATTTATGGATGACCTCTAAATGTTAGCAGACAACAAAGGGTTTTTCCATACGCATCCTTACCTAGAAACATTAAACAAAGCAAGAAATAAATCCTACATCTTGTTTGGAGATACTCAGAGATCTAAGTCAGAACGCACCACAAGCTTCAAAGTCTAGGAAGCCAAACACCGGGAACATCACAGGTGTTGCAGGAAGCTTGACCCAGCACCCATCTCATGGGCCTGACATATCCCAGAACACACCTGGAGATATGGCCTGTGCCGACCAGACCCACATCCACCTCACAAGGGCTTTAATCTTCCCTCAGCGACACCATGTTCCTGATACAGAGAACAGCTCTGCCTCTGGCTCCTTTGAAGCCCGCACCTCCATTAGCTTTCATGGCTAACCCAGAAGCCCCGCACGAGGCCTTCCTTTTTGAACAGACACCAGGCGGCAAGAGGAGCGAAGGAGGCGGAAATAAATAAATAAAGGAGCGCTGAACGAAGAGGTTGTCTCTCCTGTCTGAGGGCTGCTCAGTCTCGAGGAACTTCAAGGGCGTGATTTGGGCTTTGATGCGGAGCGTTGTGACGGCTGACAGGACTGAAAACACAGCATTGCTTACCAAAACAACGGCAAAACAAACGCAAGCTGTCTGTGAAGCATCTAACGTGCCACACCTGTGGATGCTTCGCTCTCCCTCCTTCATCTTCTCTCAACAGCTGCTACCTCTGGATCAGGACTTCGCCTGCTGCACACCGTCATCTCTGCCAGGATGGCCCTAGCGGACGGTGTTCACTGCTTTTAACATCGCCTCGGAAATTACAATCACCGAGAGAAGAAAGCGGGGAGACAAACCTAGGGATGTTGGTTATTGCTATTCAAAACTCAAGTGGTTGAACTCTGTGGTCGGGGAAGGGAGGGATACAGTATGCTTAACTCATTCAAATGTTCATATTGAAGTTACATGACCCAAGACAACCAAGAACTAATGAAAGTGTAGGAAGTGGAAAAGTAAACACACTCATTATCGATTGGGATTTTAAAGGAAATCGGAAGATATTTTGAAGAATGTAACCGACGCAACACATTTACTTTTACTGTATGGGCATGTAACCAATGAGAACCTCTTATTGTCTGTTCTGCCGAAGAAAAACAAACGAGCAATTCTAGTGTTGTGGATGTGACTTTCAGCATTATGGATATGACATGAAAACACTCAGAATATGTATTTCTTCAATGTACACTGAACACAGATCCCTTTATATTTTATTTAAACTGCAAAAAACAGAATCAATAATGAATGAACAAAGGATAGCGCTTTATAGAATAACATATGGTGACTATATATTAATTTTTATGTGTATATTAATGAGGATTATATAGTGTTATAGAAGTGAAAATCGTAAAATAAATTGCTTTTAAAATCTCCCATGGGTATTTGAACCTCCAAATGTTAATAAGTGTGTTAATAGTACACTGTAGAAATAACCTTTAATAAACTTTTTTCATTGTAAGGTTGACATTTTCATGGAATTGCTCATTTAGGTTTGAAATGACAAGAGGGAGAAGAAATGACCATTTTCATTTTTGTGAACTATCCCTTTAAGGCAAACATAACCAAGCTTTCTTTTTTCAACAATGAAGTGTAAACATAATTTTAAAACTAACTATGGCTTATAATAGAAAACGTATAATATTCGATCTTTAATCTTTTATTTTACAATAGTTTTACTTCAAATACAATGTTTATAGGTTATTGTGGCAACCGCATTGTAAATTTGTGGTCTCCTAAATATAAAACTAAAAACTATGCTTTCTATAATAAAATATATTTAATTCCCATAAGGGCACGGTCAACTCCTCTCAACCCAAGATTTGAGTTTGAACATTTCATCTACAAAGCCACTAACACCTACATAAACACCCTATCCAATCCCAGACCTTCCTTCCCTCAAAGCCATATTGCCATTTAAATCAAATTAAATATGTCATCCACTCGAAAACCAATTTCTTTTATGGAATTTCTATTCAACGACAAGCATTCCCGAATCAATGTCACAACATCCCCAGCAGGGAGAATTTCTTCTCCATCGTTTAAAACTCCAACCTTTTAGCCACATTACAGAAGGGAGCAACCTATCATCGCGGAATAGGTGTAGACGGAGGCATGCAAAATAGAGTTCACCACCGCCAAAGAGAGAACCAAACAGGGTCACCTGGAGTCTCATCCCTGCTGATGCAAACTCAAACATGATCCTCATTTTAATCTGGCTAAGACACAGATAGAACTGCCAGACAGGCATGGACCAGATCAGACGCTAAACAGGCTCAGAGGCATATTGATACTCCAATATTGGTAATTGGTAAAGGGCACAGTGCAGAGCCTTGCAGACGTCGATTAAAGATGTGGAGATACACAAGCATGAACTGTAGGAATAACAAAGCTTAGTTTTAATACTGGACAAATTATAAAAGCTTGATTTAATATTTTTTTAAATAGAAATGAGATCTTAATTTTGGATAAATAATACATAAACCAAGACGGCAAATACTCCAAAGTTTATTACGCAAGACAGTAGTCGATTAAAGCCAGATAAGAGTTTTCTTGAAAGTTCGTAGTCAGCCTGTAAAACTGGACAGTAAACAGCTACCGCCTCCACCGCCTCCACCCCCTCTCACCCAAAAACTCCCTCCTGGATTTTAATGTGACTACACCAAAGCTGTGTTCAATTACTCCTATAGCAGACTTCCTGCCTACAGCCCAGAGGAGGTTAACCAGTGTGCACGACACCAAGACAACCACTACGTTCTCAGCAAACCTCTGGATCACAAGGAGTTCTCTCACCATTGACCATCAGCGTCTATAAACCTCAACAAGGTTTTCAGGCCATTTTCCTCCCATTATGTGTTGTATTAGCAACTGAAACATGATCTTCTACAAGAGAGGAGGACTTGTAAAACCATAGGGATTGATTGGCTTGTAAAAAGTGAGTTTCATACCAGAGTTTACAATCAATTGGGGGCTACTGCTTTCATTCCTAAAACACCACCAGCAACCCACGGGATGAGATTTAAAGGGACAGGTCAGCATAAAATTGAAAATCTTTTTTTTCCATATCAAACCTGTGTGACTGTCTTTCTTTCGCAGAACACAAATGAGGATATTTTAAAGAATGCGGGTCAATGGAAAACGGCTGTACACATTCACTTGACTATTGGATTGACACAAAACCAATGCAGGTCAAACGTTATCACCGTTTGTTCAATTGCCTACATTCTTGAAAATATCTGTCAAGAACTATACCATTAAATGGTTTTGGTGTTACACAAACACTTTTTATTTAATTTCAAACATGTATGATTCTCTTTCTTCTCAGAACACAAATGAAGGTACTTAGAAAAATGTTGGTCACTGAAAAACAAATTTAAAGTTGACTGCACTACTACCACCATGGTTCAGTTAAGAAAATATCTATCCCTAACTATCTTATTAGATGGTCTTAGTGACAAAGCTGTTACACAAACATTCAATAAAAAGTGAACTACTTTATTAGACATTTTCAGTATGTACATCTTAAACTCGAACCCTTGACCTTTGCAGTGCTAACACAATGCTCTACCAAATGAACAACAGTATTTCATGTCGATTCGAACAAATTCCTCTACATTTGCCTATTTCACAGTCGCAACCCTTCAGAATTCATCTCTCCGGAATAATAATATAGAGTTCATCAAAATAAAAGAACTTTTGCACTAGGAGAAAATGTGGTTTGTTTTCTGATGGGGAAAATAGAGAATCAAGCCAATCACTCACAGGAAACATCAGCGAACAGCTTTAACTGGCTGAAAAGAGCCATTTAGGCGAATGTCAATCTAACCTGAAGGTGTATTTGGAAGACAGGAAAATGAAGGCAGCTCAATGGGGGATCGCTGCAATCTTTGGCAAGGGTTTGTCAGAATGCACTAAAACGCTGATTGGGGAGGAACTGCATCAACAAACTGAGACACTGATAGACAACTTCATAGTCACGCAAAGCAAATCCTATGACTCAAGGTTATACTACGACAATTGAAATAAATGCACTGACAATTATTGAATAAATCGTGAGCATTCTCAGTCTCTCTCAACACAAGTGTGACTTGTTTGAGGTCCGTTTTGTAACCTTTCGCTACCGAGACTCAGGCAAAGTAATATGCGGAGGGGTAAGCATAATGTGACTGGTAAACATAGGTTGTAAATCTTCCCCCAGCTGTTTGCCAAGTAGCGCCGCTGTCGCAAAATCACAGGAAAGGCTTGTCTATTTGTTATTATGCAGAACTAAATGAACTGACATAGAAAATCGAAAAGCATTCCAACCTAATGATAATGGACTGGCAGAATACGACAGCCCTACAATCTCTCATTTTACTACCACGCATTAGCATTTTACTTAACATGAAAAATGCCTGCATGCCGCTGAGGAGAATACATTTCGAGAGCTCCATGGACAACTCACTGATTAGCCGAAAACTCGGTTCGAGACAAGGACGTATTAAATAATGAACGGTTTAAATATGCAAAATAAAACAATCATAAAAAGGCTGATTAAAACAGGACGGGTCTTCTTTGCTCGCAAGTCTGAGAGAGGTTTGCAAATCTTTTTAAAGAGGGTGGCTATCATTTGTCAGGGGATAAAGGCCAAAGTATGCCCACCGGGAGGTCACGTATTTCTATCCGACTGAGGGGAGAGAGAGTGCAGAGAGTCCTTTGGTTTCAGGGTGGAAGGGATCGCATCCCTGAGGGTGTGTGGTAAGCCAAAGAGCCACAGGAAGTGAACGAGACCTGGAACTGGGACGTGTCTGTCAAATTCAAAGACCCTGACATGAATAATACATGTTATGAATATTAGGGGTACCTGAAAAGCGGTGTTTCTATGAATCGCGATCCAGACATGAACGATTCATGAATGATCAAAATCGATTTTCTAAATGTCAAATTTTGGCAGAACAAAAAAGCGAGGAGTACCATTGTAGAACCCGGACAATTTACATTGCACATTACAGACACGAAATGGCTCATATATATTAATAGCTAATGATTTTGGTTTCTATAGAAGTCGACCAGACAAGATTCATACTATATCAAAGTTAAATTGAGGCTCAAATATTTTGGAAACCATATTTATATTTTTACATGTAAGCTAATTTTGAAAAATCTAAATGTTCTTTTCCTGATGGACTGAATTACTCGTTGCACATAACAGGATGATGTGATCTAAAAGTTTGTTATTTAAGTTATTGTGACATGTTAAAATTTGCATTCATAAACTGCATTCTGTATGCCGATACAGGGCACTGAGGACTGTCACTTTTTTCCTGTGTAATCGGTCTTCGTAAATAAAAATACTTTATTTTTAATAGTCACAAATTAAGAAATACACACTTTGGATGGATAAATAAAAAGGTGTTTTCAGGATATTTTTGACAATCGTTTTGGAATCACGCATGCGTGTGTTTGTGTATTATATACAGTATATGCAAATCCATCCATCCATCTATCCAAACATTTTTACATTATAGATTCTATAGACTCAGACTCTGAATCTCATTTTCATTATCAAAAACCTTTAAGGCCACAGGCTTCTAAGTGAGTGACTGGGCAGCGAGGAGGCGTTTGGACACAGCTCTGGTCTAAACCGTATGCTCTGTAACTACCGGAGCCCTGTAATCATAGTCAGAGAATGAACGAGAGAGTTTGAGGTGAAGAAAGAGAGAGGAAGGAAACAAGCGAGTGCGATTAAAGGTGCGTAGGGGGTGCAGCACTTTTCCTCTCAGTGATCAGTAGAGGCTACTTTTAGCATGTCTCCTCCTCATCTCTAGCATTGCCCTTGATTCCACTAACAGCATGAGAGAGAAAGACAGAGAGACATCAGTCTGCAGCATGAGGGGGGCTTCTTCTCTCATCACCTTATCTAGAGGACACAGGGGTAAAAACTATACATGTTAATACTGAGATGCCAGCTTAGAATAACTTAAATCCAAGGCTAAGAAAGAGGAAAGACGCGTGCTTTAACTGTATTCTGTATCATTAGGATTGATTTTTTCTGGTCACTGAATATGTCTCTGGGCTTTGTTAGATAAAAATGATATTTTGACAAGACATAAAAATGTGACCTTTATTTAAATCAGGCTGGTTTCAGGATTAAATATTATTCATAGAACCGCTTGACATGATTTAAAGATGATGTGGCATTTTAAAAGTGCAACACTTATAGAGGAAACGTACATACCTCTATTATAAATTTATTTTTAACATAATATCAGACTATTCATAGCACTCAGTCATGGTTTTACAACCATAATAACCAGACAAAAACAAAACAAGAAGACTGTACACAAATGTATTAAAATATTAAAACAAATAAACACAACTTATACGATTCATTTCAATAAAATATCCTGTGAAATATCGCAACCTGGTAATGTAAAAAAGAGAAAAGGGATCATAAATTCTCTTCACATCTCAGATGGTACTCCAAAATGGCTGACCACAAAATAAAAGAAGACAAAAGAAAACCAAAGAGGCCGACAAAACAACTGACTTCACTGGTGTCTGTACGCCCCACATCATTTAGCAATCACCTCTACTAAACCCTCACACATCTTTTCTCAGCCTCCAAGAAGCACAGGTACTTGGACCACACTAAGAATAAGGGATTTACAGCCCTACACCTGAAGCCCCTGGACATAGATTTCAAGAATCACTAGAGCTCGGGCCAAGAACGGCTTAAAAAACGAGCAGATAGGAGGAATCCACAAGTCAAGGGTGAGACAGCAAAACCTGGGTTTGCGTCACCCGTCACCAGAATCCGCGTACGGAAATGGCACGTTGCCGTTTGAGATCATCACCCATCACCTTGTGAGAGCACACGCTCTGTGGGTCAGAAGCAGTCTGGCTCTTAACCCCGGTGTGGAGACAGAGAAGGGGGAGAACAGCTCTCAGAGGGTGACAGTGGCAGTAATGACTGGTTGTGGACAAAAGGATATATCAGGCAGAGTGTTGCTTCACAACAAGGGCTTTCTTAAAATAGACTGCTGAGCCAGGAAGGACAGCTCAGACTTTTTAGGGCTAAGAATTCGATGTCAACCGTCACAAATATATAAAGCATGTAGGCGAGCATTACAGCGTTAATTTACAAAACCTATGAGATTTGCTTTTGAAAAGCTTCGTCTTTTCTGGTATGCATTGTTTTATTTGGCACAAATGCATGAAACAGTAAAGAACATAAACAAAAGGTCATAATAGTCAAGGAAATTCATTTTTATTGCTTTCATTGTCTTAAAATTGGCTTTGTATTAAAACTGATCTCCTCTATTTTAACAAGACACAAACACCAAGTCAGTTTAGAAATAAAACGCATCACCTTCTTTACTTTATCACTCTCCCAACTGTCAAAAAACCCGGCTCCGCTCGATCCACAGGCGGGCCAAATTAATAGCAAAATCACTTATAGACCTGCATCCTTTCGATGTTAATTACTTTCATATAATTTCTCGCTCCTGCATTCATAAGCCGGCTCTTTTGATAGACATAACAGTATTAAAAGCCCAGTATGTAATACTATGATGCGCACAGCAGTGTATATAATGAGCTATAAATCAAGAATCATTTACTGTCTATCGTGGGCTATTAATCTTTGCAGCGTTACTCAACGGTGCAACACGGAGGACAGCTGCCTCTCTGAGCTATGCGCCCATAAACACAACATCAACCGTTCAATATCTTTTATGGTTATGGATGCACACCGTCAACTCAACTTCAACTCCGTCAAAGGTGCCAATCATGGGTTCAAGTGTCGCTGTCTGCTTTTTGCCTTTTGCTTTTATCTGCCGACGCTCCCCGAGTAAACTTCCCCTTTATGTGTCGTCCTCAGAGAGAGGCTGTGATCCGCGGCTCGGCACTCTGATGAACGGTAAACGCGCGTTCAAATAAAAGCTCTGCTGAGGGAAGGGACGGGACTTCACACTAGACACTAAGAGCTGGGATTTGGAAAGATGTGTGCGGCACATGCTGCGGAGTAGAATGAAAAAGGTGGAGTGAAAATACAAAATAAAATTAGACGGATACAGGCCGGGCTGAAATGGGAATCGAGGAAAATTCTTAAAATCCACAGTTTATTCAAGGCAAGCCTTCATGTTAGCTTTCTTTTCGCTGTGAATCAAAATGATTAATGCTTTGGGCCAAATATCAATTTTAGGGTTCCCACAAATTGCCAGAACTTGCAGTCAATTGCGATTGTTGCTTTTAAAGAGGATTTAAGATATTACACTCTGAAAGAAAAATATTAAGCTGAAAAAATATTACAGAACAAAGTATAAATACATACATCTATTCTGTATATGGATTGTACCCATGATTTAAAAAAGAATGTTTTACACGGATCTGTAGGCCTACATTCACCTGATTTAAAGAGATCAGAGATTCTGAACGCTTTCCAACAGAATACATTTGTTGCTTGACATTAAAGATTCTCATCTGTCAGATATAATCCAGACTTCTCAGTATGGTGCCTGCTTCAAGTGGAGAAACAACTCAACTTTATCTTTTAATATAATAACTGTGATGCTTTTGTGTCAGCTGTCAAGCTTTAAAAAGGACATAATTATATTTTTATAACATTTATTATTTTATTAAAATAAAATGGCTAGTTCATGCTTATCGATTGCGCATTTGAATCTCATTCTTCTCACCAATTGTGAAGTGTTAAAAGGGACAGTTCCCAAAGAAGTCATCATTTACTTGCCTTTACTGTTCCAAATCTATATGCATTTCTTTGTTACGGTTACAAACATTCTTCCAATTATCTTATTATGGATGGCTCTTGTACCCCATTAACATGAAGAATGTAGAACATTTGTTACAAGCATTTGCCCAAAATATCTTTCTCTGTGTTCAACAAATAGAAATTAACATAGGTTTGGAACAACTAGAAAGTTAGTAATCCATGAAAACTTCTTTCATATTATGTGAACAGGTCTTGGTAAGCAGGAAAATCCACATAATACAGAAACTCCATGCAACAATTGAAGTAGTAATTTATTTGTACGTCACAATAAATGACACGTTTTTTAAATATGTGCTTGAGAAAACCATGCTTGGTAAACCAAACTCAAAAAAATAAGCATCAAAATTTAATTAAAGCCCTTAATTTCACTATCATTTCAATCTTTGACACTCCCTTACTCTTTCAATACTAAATATATCAAGATAATATTTTCAGATTAGGAAGTTCTCTGTTTTTATTGGCAGGGTCACAGTTTGATGTTTATGCCCCGCATCACCACATCAGATATCATTCTTGCATATATTCTTGCCAAGGCATCTTACTCACTTTGCCACTTGAGGCTATTTATCTTAAGAATGAGTTACTAGCACTTGATTACTCCCCGTGTGCTTATATAAGATTAATGTATACAAGGAAAGACAGAAAATCCAAAAACATAGGGTCACATTTAGCCTGGCCATGTCCAGGTTTGGATGACGCACCAAAACGGCCCGACTCCTCAAGGTCGTATCAAGTACACTGAAACCTCGACCGAGGCAGCTGTGGAAACAATGGCTGTTCCGCTGTCGCCAATCAACAAACAAGTGCTCCCCGAGCGGCCCATATCCCCCACTGCTCACAGCCATTAAGAGAAGGCCAGCGGGCCCGGATCTGCAGCGGGGCAACGGGGCCACAGCTGTGGGGAGCTTCGACGCAGCAGGGTTCTCAGAGAGAGGGAGGGATGGAGGAACACGGATGAGGATCCAAATCAATGCACTTTGTTGAAAACATGCAAATGAAAGCATGAGGACAAATAAATAACAAGAAAAATAAATACAGGATATCTTTAGTCAGCTATAGGTTAATACACGTATATTTGTTATGATGGGCACTGTTTTTCGAACCAATCACAAGAGCCTTTAATACCATTTGATGCAATGATACCATGTCATTGAAGAAAGTTAAATCAACTAAAGTTAATCAAAGCAAAATTACAAAATAAAATGCAATCAAATGTGCTGCGGTTTCATTTCAAATGCTTTATTATTATTGGGCATTTGAGAAATCAATGCATTTTTTATATCCATGAACAATGAATACCATGAGGTACTTTTAATAAAACACAATGTCCTTCACAATTTATTTGGAAAGTGTGTTCACTTGACATTTCTTTTCCCCTCGCTTCTAAAATAATAGCTGTGCCTCTGCCCCTTGAACAATAAGTCATGACATTGAATTCATTGCATGGTTAACTTCAATCTTAATTGATCATCTTTTAGTATTTTATCATACTTTTGCGCCTTCATTCTATATCCGTGAAAAATGTGTCAGCCTACTGCAAGCCTCTCAGCTCAAAGCCCTGGCAATCACTAGCCCCATTGATCCATCCATGCCCGGCTCACCCCATCTAAAATTGCATTCTTCAAAGAACAGCTGATGTATGACAGGTCAACTACTACTCACTCTCTGCCATCCACTCATTCATGTGTGTGCTGTTCTGGGTAAATTTCCATTGCATGCAAAACATTTGGCACAACTGATTATGTTACGCAAGGAACTGACCAACTCCAGGCATTTAAGATGAAAGCAGGGAAGCACAAGCCCAACTACAAATTCTAGGGCTACAAACCAATTACAATATCTATTTTAATTAAAAGCAGAGTTCACCCAAAATTAGCATTGGAAATATGTGACTACCGTAAGCGAAAAAACAAAAGAGTATATTTTGAGAAATGTCTCTGTTTTTTGTCTCTATACGATGGAGGTAGAGAGGGCCAATATTGGTCGTTACAAACTTTTGTCAAAATATCTTATTTTATGTTCTGAAGGAGAAAGAAAGTCATACAAGTTTGGAATGACATAAAGATGGGTAAATGATGACAGAATAACTTAAAAGAATAATACAGAATAATAATAAATAATAGAACAATTTTCAAACGGTCCATGACTTTTTAGTGTGTTTTCCAATACACTTTATTACTTATTAATAATAAAGTGACGGATTAAATCATTCCAAACTGTTCTTTGACACAATATGCATCTAAAAAATAAAATATTTAAATAGTTATCTTGCTATTTTAAGAATACACAACAGATTTCTATTAACCAAGCGAAACATTTAAGGATTGTAGAAGATCAGTTAATTGAAAATGTTGCCTAAATTCCTTCTGATTCCCATTGCTCTCCAAAACCCCTCAACCTTGAAGGTAAACACTCCTACTTCTAATTATACTACGACATTGATCAGACCACCTCAGGCTTCTGGCATCATCTGCCCTCGTCTCCACGGCGATGGAGTGATGGAGCACGTGCCCGAAGGATGGATGCGTAACTGCTCTAAAGCAGACATTTACATCTGAGTAGTATGGTCAGTGAGAACATTATATCTATATTCTCTTGCCCAAGCCTACTCTCCAACAGACATTTATCTTCATAACTTTCTCATTACCCACAATGCATTGACTCTCCACAGCCATCAGAGATGGAGAACTTCCCGGTATGGGTGTCATATCTCCACGCTTGCGGGAGCCAAAATGGCTCTTATGATCACTTTAAAATGATGATGTGATTCCTTTAATGATGTTATTATTTAAGAAACCACTCCGACTTGGGCCAAATGGTCAACGGCTATTCCTTCTCACGTTTAACGCCATTATGGCGTACTTCCTGCGAGTTCAGATTTTGCAAATCTCGGTTGATATTCATGGTAAGCAGCTTTGATTAGTAACTGACTAGTAGCTGTACTTATTCACTCGTAGGGTCTTTCCATTAGGGAAGCGTACCTGCATTTAAACACAGTAACATGGCAACCGGGGTCACGTGACCAGAAAAAACTGCAGGGAGTTGATATTGTACACCTACAGGCCCACAGAGCTGGCAAGTGAGCGAGCAAAGCAGACCCTAAGGCTTCAGGATACAAGCATGTCAGTTTTCATACCTGTAGGATAAAGAAAATGTACTTCTAAGCAACTTCTTATGATTTGGTCGTCATCTTAACTACCAAAAGCAAAAGCAGATTTAAATAGGACAAGGCAAACAGAGATGTTGGACTTTCATGAATTGGCATGAATATTGTTCGTTAATATTATGTACTACTTAAAGTTAAAGTTCACCCCAAAATGAAATTCTCTTATTATTTCCTCAACCTCTTTAAAGCACCGGAAATAGTCGATATTTTGAAGAATGCAGGCCAGCAAATAATTCTGGGGCACTTAAGACACTATTGTGACAATTCCTTCTATGGAAGTCCGAGAGATCCAAAACTGTTTGCTAATGTATAAATATCTCTCATGGTGTTTAACCAAACAAATATATAAATAGATTTGGAACAAGTAGAGAGTAATTTAATAACAATCCTTTATTATTGCTTTCAAGCAGTGCTTAAAGTGATAGGTCAACCCAAAATGAAAATGATGTTATTATTCACTAGCCCTTAAGACATTTCAAGCCTGTAAGACTTTCACAGAAAACAAAAGATATTTTGAAAAATGTTGTTAACTGGCACTCATTCACTTGCAAGGGTTTTACATATACAATAAAAGTGAATAACTGCCATCGCTGTAGTGCTCCCACGCTCTTCAAAATATCTTCTTTGATTTTCTGGGCAAGAAAGTCATTCAGGATTGAAATGACAAGCTGTCAGAATAATAGATAATCAGTGCTGACACCGTCAAACCTGCTGGTCAAACACGACATAAGAGTCATGCACCACTGTGACCCCGAAAGTGCAGCATTACCCTGCAAAACATATCAGACATTTCAGCAAGAACCTCTCGCCCGTCCGTGATTGATAATTAAAATTTGATGTCGAGACGGGCATTCCTGTATGTTCAGAGCCTGTGTTTCATTTATAATTGATTGCCAATTATTCCGTCGATTACCAACAAGCTGCAAACTCGCTCTGAACTCCACTAACCGAGAAGGTTAAAGACCCGAAGCCTGGAACACGGACTTGAGATGCAATATGTCAATACCAGAGAAACCGCCACACAAGAGTTGCCTTCATATTCACAGAGACACAACCTTTAACAACGGAGACCTATGGGTAATTAATGTGCTGTTCGTTTTACTAATAACTAGCTTAATTATTCATCTCAGACACAAGCCACAGATAAATGACTGTGATTAATTGTATCACTGCATCAGGGTCTTTTGAATCATTAGAACTGCTGGTAAATATTACACTTGCCATAACTGTTATGTCCATACTTTCAACAACAAAAAAAACATGGTTTTCTAAACTGCCTTTACTTCAATATTCCAATTGCATTTGTATAGGTGCATGTATAGGCAATGCATGTTAATGAATTTGAATTACAAAAAACTATATTATATAAAGTAACTATAATTAAAACAACATGCTTTTCAATTCATAAAGCAATTGCTGGGTTTGCGGCGACTGTTTTTAATGAATCAGTCAAACTGATTGGTCTGAAAAGAACATAGGAGTCAATGGTCTGAATTATGGACTGAATCAGTCAGACAAGTCTCTTCCTCGCTGAAATGGCTCTGATTACTCACTCGCTCACTGAAAAGCAGTTATTATGTCCCACTCGAAATGAGCCCAATAACGCTTACTGTTATGTGGACTTTTTAGAGAGCAATGTTAGAAATGTAAATCAGTGCGGTTATTGAATTTGAAATCCGCCTAGAATCTTATAGGAAACCCCGGATGCGTGCAAACGTAACGTTAATGCGTTTGTCAATGTTTGTATACTTATGAGAGAGCGAGAGGTCTATCAATATCTTACAGTTAGTGCTTTCAGAACACAGGACAGGGCCAAAAATAAAGGCTTCACCATTTGCAACTTTAACAGACAGACAGTCCTAATGGGCCTTCATGCATTCACCAGAGAAGAAGCCTACAGGAGATTTATTTTAAAAACCAGAGAGGAAAAATGTGATGACACTTGGTTTAAGAACTCCATATAAAAATCCGCTGCTGAATATGGGGTTGTTTGAGCTTTGCTAGTTATATAAAACACCTTGTGTCATATTCGAAGCAATGTGGGCTGAAAAACTCACTGGGCTCATTACGGTAAACATGCTTTGAACCAGTGATTTGCAATCTTTTCACCTTATGTAACCCCACAGGCTCATCTGAAAGAGTCAGGTACCTTTTTATTCCCTGTTGAACACAAATTCGAACGGTTTTCCTGACAAATGCATTATAAACGGCTGTTTACAATTAAAATCATCAAAGTTCTTTATGTTGTGTGCTTTGGGCCTTATTCTGGATTTAATGTTGGCCAGACGCATTGCACCAATATAAACCAACACATTGCCCACAGAGACCATTCGTTTTTATTAAAACCCAATATAATTCCCATTATGATCATCGAATCTAATAAAACTGTGTAGTTGTTTTCTATTGTTTTACTGAATATTTCCAATTATTATTATACTACTTATACAAAAAAAACCTATATTATATTTGCATATATTCCAAAATGACATTTAACGCTGTAGATGCAAAACGGCCTCTTTATTATTCAATACACCCGTCATCCACACAAATTCCCAAAACGTGCACTTTTCATTTTGAGTTGAAAAGGGATTTGAACGATAACTTGCCTTAATCGTTTTTGTTGTTCGTGTTTTTCAGGTTTAAGAGCAAAATCAAAAGCTTACCAAAATCTACCCCCCAGAACCTGTTTAAGTACCCCCCGAGGTACACGTACCCCTGGCTGGGAATCACGGCTGTAAAGCACAGTCGTACACAGAATGATAATGAAATAGGTCAGGCGAGACACCTGTGAATTAGAGCACAGCACACAGACGGAGTCTCAAGAAGGTGGGAGTTTGTTTTGGCATCGAGGGGAGTAAAGGAGGTCAGTCCTCTCAAGTGCACCGTCCCTCCTGTTGGTTCAGCTGTATCAGCATTTCGGGAAAAACGTCCCCAGCAAGTTCCCATCTCTTTGCGTACTTCAGAAAGACCCAGATATGCCCTTTCCCCTTTCCCTCTACATCAAAAGCGTATCCAAAGCTAACAGCTGCTGCTAACCAGGGCTGCTTTCCTTTGATCGCCATGTGCGACTCCAAGAGCATTTGTCCAAATCTTTGGTCAATATTATAAAAGATGGCGCTTGTTTTGTTCTTTAAGGTAGTGGGTGTGCCATCTGCTTTTAAAGATCAAATGAAATCCCACGGTGGCTCTGTGGAAAATCAAGGTAAGTGGTTTCTTAGGGACCCGAGTAGTGAACGAGATCTAAATCCTTAAGGCGAGATTGTGTCTGCATATGCAGCCCGGCCTTTGCAAGTTCACCATTACATAACGGCACCGCAACTGCCAAACAAACAACAACGACAAGAGCTGTGGAAAGCTTGGCCATATGAGATTAAAGGTTAGTTCAACCGTATAAATACAACAACAGTCGACTAAAAGGGCAAATTAAACAAACAGGAATCCAATGGGTTATAAAAAAGCGGTTCGACTTTTGTCTTTTTAAAGAAAAAAGGCAGTCAAGATTGTAATTGGAGTCACTGATGGACCCATGAATAGAAAAACTCATTATAAAGGCATAAAGGACTGCCAAACAGTCGGTATTTCTAAATAGTAGCACACTGAATAAAGCAACAATGAGCTGTTTAAAAAAAACAACAACCGTGAATAAATAAATCACACAATGGAAAATCAGGGAGAAACAATAGCCCTTGTGAGGGGAGAAAATGTTGTCTCTTTGCAAATGGATTTGTTGTGGATAGCCAGCTTGCGACACACGCAGACACTTTCGCTCTCTCTCTCTTTGCCAGTAATCTCTCTCTGTGAGAGAGAACCGGCCTCTAAATTTAGCATCAGATTTATCATGCGGTAGCAAAGGCTCTGGCTAACCAGAGAGGGCGGGGAGGAGGAGGCGTCGCCTCTGAGGGGGGTGTCCGTCACTAGTCACATTCGGAGCCAATGAAAAATGCTCAGGCCTGACAGCAGCGCACACACACTGCAGACAAATAGACGCGCCTGGCACGCCGGCCTGGCACACAGACGGGATGAACATTTTTGTACTTTTGGAGACCTGCACACTGTCGTCTGGGAGAGAAATTGTTCTGGTACGCAGTCATGAAAGACGCTCTATCCAGCCAAAAGAAGGCCAAACCTAAAGAATTGTTCTCGTCCCTTTGATGCTTTTAACCTTACAGGATTCATTACTACAAGGTCATTAATTTGTCATTAATTTTGTAATCATACCTTTTAGTATTAAAAATTCGCGCCATTTATGATAGGTTAAGTGGAGGAGTGGAGGTGTGTTTTTCTAAAAATACTAGATTTTCAATTCACATTGTATGAAATCATATGAATAAGCATTAAACTTCATCCTTATTTTTCACAATTACAAATTTAATCTTAATGGCTAACAATACTTGACCTCGCACCAGCGGCGGTAAGGAATACACTACGGCAATTTATTAACATTTTTATATGAATTAACCATAGGAAATATATAATTTCCATGAGATCACAGGTGAGGTGGAGGGACAAAAAATAAAGAGTGGCAACTAGACTTTAAAAATGTATTTCAGATAATTAATATGCACAATACCGTTCAGAAAATTATATGGATGGTTTTAAATAACTAAGTGGCAGATTTTCTCAAATTTTTTAAAAACACTGTTTCCATTAGTAAGTCAAAATTAAGAACTAAAATTGACTCGAAGAGAATCGGTGTACCACGACCAAGAATGTAAAGCCTTTGTCTTTAATGCAACAAATAAATAAATAGCTAGATGACCGCAGTTAGAAAGAAAACTAAATCCATTCATTGTAGTACGTGATACAGTGAATTGTGAAAACCTAAAAAAGTCATTTTAACAGTTTTCTAAAACCATTCCACATTTCGTAAATAATGTAAAAATATAATCTTGATACATAACCATCTTTATAATAACTTGATCATAATTAACTCAAATGTAGAATTCGAGACTTTAGTATGGTTTTCACAGATACGCATAATACTGCTATAATACCATATTTTAATCCGTTCACAAGCCGGGTGTCAATCAAGTGCCCTTGCACAGGCAAGCTAAAACAACAAGAAACCTGAAAAGAAAACATATCAGCCACCTGGTCAGATAAGTGGCCGAGCCGTGTGGAGGAGAAGAGCCGAGTGCTGCAATGAAGTGAAGGACAATCAGGGTACAAGGACACGCATGCGGTGGGCCAGAGGAGCCTCCACCGGCCCGTCAGTGACGCTCTGATTGCACCCACGGTTCAGAGAGAGAGAATGGGAGAGAGAGAACGAGAGAGAGGGAGAGATACAGCGAGCACAGCTTCCATCCAGTCAGAAACATCAATATCCCACACATCAAAGCCACGCACAGGGAAAAATATGTTCGACTGCGGCCTGAGCATCAAGGTCAAAAGCGTTTACAAAGTAGATGCTTTTGAAGGCAATAAAAGGCTGTTAGAACTGATAGCGTTTGAATACCGGTTGCAACGCTGTGAATCACCTACGCTGCAAGTTCGCGTGAGGTCTCCGAGACGAAGAGAGAGGAAAAAAGACAGCGAGATCCGGCAGCACCGAGTCGGGCTGTCAGAGGGTGGAGTGTGTGGGCCGATAGCCCAACGTTACAGCGGTACCGTGCACAGGACACGGCAGGTAAGCACAGCATCAAAGAGAGGCACGCCGCAGCGTCGACTACGCGGATTTGGAAGCTTGTCTGCTCCTACAAGGGTTCTGGCAGACTTGGCAGCCTTCCACTCAGAGAGAAACCTTAAATGAAAGCTCCAGGATGCTTCGTACCGAGTTTGTCACAGCGTAATAACCTGTCTGCAGCGTTGATGTGCTTCCAGTCCTGACAGCCTAAGGCAAAGTCAAAGGTGGCCTGGAGTAATGCAGTATTGTCTTATTTTGCTCAAGACTTTTATCAAACTTGAACAAAATGGGCTGAGAAAGGAAATGCAATGAACATCGCCATTGCTGTTTTAAAATGCATTGATTTTAGAGCCAGAGAACCGACACAGAATGGCCATTTAAACCAAATAACATCTGCAAATCCGATAGGAAATAAAAGCTGTATATGGAATAAAAAATGACCACTGGGTATCAATCTTTGCACCGTTTAATGTTCTTTTTAAGAGGCATACCTTCCCTATGTATTGGGGTTTTTTTTGTGATTTGTGCATTTAAATGTTCAGAAATTCCAAAGTCTCTCAAAAAAGTGTTTTTCTTTTTACCACATCCACGACACCATTTTTTAAAACTACATATTTTGGTAATGCTGTTCAAGTTTTGTTTATTGTTAGTTCATGTAACCAAATGCATTACCCAATATTCCCCATGTGACCTAATGCAATAACGATGGCGATCTTTGAAATGTAATGTAACAGGCCTGAGTCAGAGAGCCAAAATACATAAAAGACAATGATTGTTTAAGCCTTACTGAAATTAAATTTGTGCATGTAAACATGCAGACGCACGCATTAAGTGATGCATGCAGACTGTGCCTGAAACTGGATAACAAAAGTGGTCACCGCAGACGCACTCGGCTATCACAGCTGACCGCCAGTTATCATCTCGCCCCAGACGGATGTTAATAACAGGTGTAAGCAGGGCTTGAGATACAACTAACCAATGAGAAATCAAGCAAAAAGATCACATTTTTTAAATCTACACTGGGTTTGGAAAGGGTCAAATAATACATTTGGCCGGGCTCACACTGTGTCTTTAGCTGGGAGGCAGAACACAACACCCTCTGTGTTATTGCTGTTCTTTCCACTCAGTTAATGTCACAGAAATCTTTCCTTTGAAAAATATTTGTGTTTGTGTACAAAGCCACACTGCAATACAGACGCTGAAAACATTTAAGTTAACTTTTCTCTAGTTACAAAAGACAACAGGATTTGCCATTGATTAAGTTTGTTTCTGAAGGGACAGTTTGAATTGGTTTACTTCTGAATAGGTTTAGAAAAGAGAAAGTAATCACGGCAGTCAAAAGAAACGCCGTCAAGGTCAGGGGTTAAGTCTGCTGGTGCGTGAATTTACACCGTTTTGTATGTGCATAGTTCACCCAAAATTAAAAATCTGTTGTCTTTATTCACTATCGAGTCATTTAAAACCTGTGTGAGTCTTTTTCAGTGCAACACTAAAGGAGATATTTTGAAAAAAATCTGTTACTGATATTCTTCAAAATATCTTCTTTTTGTGTTCAGCAAAAGACAGTCACGCATTTTAAAAGTGACGCGAAGGTGTTAACATGTTCATTGTCGATTAAACCGTTTCTGATTTCAGTGCCAGACATCTAGATATAAACCTGCATGCGCAGAAACCATCTTGACCCTTTTCTCTGTCTATTCTCACTTGTTTGTGCTCGGCGTGAGACGTGTTGTCATACTCTCAGGAACAGGATTCAATTAGATCCCTTACATCCTGCTAATCAAAACACATCAAAGGAAAAGCACCAAAGCGCCATGTTCTCCGAGCCACGCTAATTGAGGGATGTTTCTTTCGAGAATGGAAGTCTGTGAGAGGCGGTTGGGGGGGGTTTGGGGAATGACTGCGGTGAGTGTTGAGATCTTAAAGGGGTTTTGTGAATGGCTATGTCCAGAAAAGCTTGTTTCCTTTTCTATCCTGCATGCTTGCTCTCCTCATTAGTGTCACTCAACAGCAGTTAGTGGTGGGCAGGCCACAGCGGTACCGAGCTCTCTATAGTTTTCAAACGTGAGTCTTGGTCTGAGTCACCAGAAGACTTAAGGGCCAACACAAAAATTCCACTGAAAAACAAGCAAAATGAGTGCATTCGATACAATCATGTGACTTCTATGA
Source organism: Triplophysa yarkandensis (assembly GCA_033220385.1). Lineage (NCBI taxonomy): Eukaryota > Metazoa > Chordata > Actinopteri > Cypriniformes > Nemacheilidae > Triplophysa > Triplophysa yarkandensis. The sequence goes on from CM065675.1 coordinate 11,353,794, forward strand.
ATGTAAAAAAACCAATATAAAGCTGTCGGCAGTGTCTGTAAATAAATGTTGCCTTTCTTTCTCTGCGCCAAAATGTCTCATCACTGATGTCGCGGCAAGCGTAACGTTGAAGTTCAAAGACCGGCAAATAATTTATCCAAGAATCTTTTATCAAATCTGTTTTCTCAGCCCACGAGGATAAAAAACACCTGTTGGAAACTCAAATAAGTCAAAAGAATGTTTCACCAAGCTGTCGTGGTGACGAAAATAAAAGAAGGAAGCAGGATTGAGCCGAGCATCAACCTGGATTTTTAATTGGCGTCTGGGTGTTTGGAGTCAATGGGCCCGCGGTGCCACTCTTCTCTAACCAAGAGCGAGAAAACGTCCGCTAAGGGGTCCGGGCACTTCACTCGGCACCACCTTTTGGACTTCATTAAAAACTTGGCCTGGAGTTTTCACACTCAGCTACGCGTGATCTCGCGCCACGGGACACGACAGCTTTGCTGTTTCGCAGTCCGCTAGGTGCAAATATTTTTACACACTCTAAAAAACTGACAAAGAGATCGAGCGCAAAAAATAAAACATACACGGGTAAACACCCCCGCTTACTGCCAGTCCCGTATTGGGCATCTGCAGGAGGAGAGGAATCAGGGATGTATCTTTTGCTCAGGCATTGTTTTGACAGCACTCACGGCGGTAAATGCCAGGACATCTACACTCGGGTTGGTTTCTGTGTTGTGCTTTTGGAGCTGAAGGGTCCTATTATGCTGTGTGCTGGGCCTTTTAACTCCAGTTTCGCCCCTCCTTTCCCACTCTCCAGTGTTGCTGTACTTCAAGCAATAACACTTTACTCTTATGGTACATTTACATGGGACGTCAACGTTTGAAGGAGGGCGTATCTGAAGCATGGCTCAACGTGATCGTCATTGTGACAAAAGCCAATAATTTTGCTCTCTGGTCTTCCATGAACACAAATGGCTAGCTCATGATCTAGGTTATATGATCTTACTGGTTGGTACTTGAACGGTAAAGAAAAGCAATAGCAGTGATGGGATGCTGACGGACTTACAATTCAGATCGACAACAATAGACGTCACCCATTCAAAGTTAATAAGTAGTGCCAAACCTGACTGGTGTGAATGTACCATTAGATTTCCAAAAAAAGATTTTGGATTATGTTAGGCAAGACTATTTGGTTTTAGTGTAACATGGTAAAAAATTTGATTATTGACTCTTATTGACTTTATTTGAAGAGTAAATAAGACACTTTTTTACTTAATTTGTATTTGTTAACATTGGTTAACTCCAAAACGTCTCTCAAAAACTGCATGACCTTGTAAAACCGTATCATTTCTTTAGTGCATCACATAAGAAATTATTAATAGCTAAATGCACAAACTTCTTTCCCATACCATGAAAGGAAAGGGTCACCAGACTGTCAAGCTAGATTCAAGGCTAGATAGACAAATCTATTAAACAGCATCATAAGAATATGGTGCATGAGTCGTATGAATTGCAAAGGAAAAACACATTTGGAAAGGGATAAGTTAAAGTAAACGAAGACGGAATTGTCACAAAAAATACATCAGAATTAGAAATGCAACACCTGCATTGTACACATCTAGCTTTTATAAACTTATTTTAATGCTGCAGCTACTACAAAGTTTTACTACATCTGAAGCAACAATGTGACATTAAACCATCTTTCCTCTTATCTGCGAAACCTATTTCAGGAACTGTTTTGAAATAAATTATATGGGAACGCAATGCCACATCTAAACGTCTGAAAGATAAATACTCCCCCACTAAATTAGCAACTGGCAGCGGTGCGAGTTTCAACATGATCAATGGGAAGGGACAAGAATCAGTGCAAAACAAATGGGCCATCACATAAAGATGATCGTCCATCGCCTTACTGCACCTAGAGGCTTGTTAAAACCACACCACGGCAGCTGGTGAAGCATCGGTAACTTGATTGGAAGCATTATGCAGCCGTGGGGTTGATGAAAATAACAGTTTTCTCGGAGGGCGATATCAGACCTGCAAAAATCTATTCCTTTCCAAAAGTGGCTCTGGTCCCACTATCAATTAAAATCTTGTCGGGACATGCAGAGCTGTGTTTGGGGAAAGTAGTGTGAAACAACAAGTCCAATCACAAATATGGCAAGAAAGCAATCTCGACCTACGGCTGAGGTAAACTTGTGCACTGTTGAAAATAATCATGGAAAAAATAAATCCACCACTTCTTTTGCTGGGAGATAAAAAGCCCTCCAGTCTTGCAGTGTGGACAGTGGGGCTATTCAGCGCTTTTTTGATTTTTTCCAAGCTGTCCTATTCCCTTTCTTAGGATTTTTATTCTTCTGATCTATCGGTGGAATCCCAGGACATTGAATTTGTTAATGAATCTGCCAAGTTCCCAAGGAACAATATAGCTTAACTGACTATTGCTTAACTTGCCACTGACTTGAGATTACAGAAATAATAAGGTACTCACATTAAAGGTATTATTCGCAACTATGCCTGGCTCCGAACAAACATCCACAAGGCTGTAGTCTCACTGCTACTGGAGCCTGCCGGTATTAATACTCCTATTCATCCAGCATCCAACCCGAGCCAAGACACAGCATTAGGCCTGGGGCCCTGCGGCCTGCTTTTGGACCGACCTCGCTGGCATGCGTATGTGCGTGAGAGCGAGAAAAAGAGCACACCATTTCTCCTCCAATGAGTCCCGCTCTGGACGCGGCGAAAAGTTCTTTATATCAATTAGCCAGACAAGTGTGCAATGGACACCTGTCACCATACGGGCCTTCATCCCTAGCTTCGCACGGGCCAGAGGTTCCCATTCCGCTCCGATCTAGTACCATCTGCTTGCTACAAGCCCCCATCCTCCATCAACCCTAAAAAACACTTGAGAAACTGATATCAGGTCAGTGTAAAAGTTCTCACCTTTCCTCTCTAGATCAAAACTGGGTAAAAATGTTGGTGGCCCATAGCTGAGCCAGGGGGGACGCCCCAGCTCCCCCCGGGAGGCCGAGCGAGCAGACACAGAATCTGGGGCACAGACCATCTGGATGACACGGCGGTCTGAAGTGAAGAGGCTGGAGGAAGTTTACTGCCAACAGGGCTCGCGGACGGACAAAATGGAACCGTAAAACCCGCAAAACCCTACAAGGATTTAAGACTATGTATTCCACAGGCGAGGGCAAATTTTTCCTTTCATTTAAGAAGAAATATTTGTTAATGATCTTACTTTTAAGCAGCGAAGCTTTCAAAAAGTTAATTAGTACCACGTCACCTCTCGCCTGATATGAAAAACCCCCAACCTTTACACTCAACAAAAAAAATAAAAAAATAAACACAGTAATGTAACATAAATCGCCATATGCCAAAGTAAGGAAACACCTTGACATTAAATTTACATCACACTCCACACTTACATTAAACTCCAGCTCAACGCTCAAAGCCTAAATTCACCAAAGATTGACTCTCTCACACAACCAACAAATACAAAGCAGACTTGCAAATGTAAAGAGGCTCGGCGGTGACAGCGTAAAGCAAACAGCTCTTACCTTGGGTTGAGCGCGTCTTGGAAAGGCAACTTTAGGATCAATCTAAATGAAACAAAGAAAAGAGAGAAATGTGAGCAAACCGAGCCGTTACATGAAGGGGAAAATTACAAAATATTAGAAAATGCGCGCGATGTGCCGCGACTACTCGATAACCTTCATGGAAATTATATTATTAATCATGATGCAATGCTATGTGTCTCATGTGTAATCTCGCAGGGTTATTACACGACGGTTGCATGAGGCCTGTGTATGACAAAATCGAATAAAACCTTACACAGGTTACAGCACAATCACTCCATTACAACATAAATAAACAGGTGGCATTATATGATACACCAGAGATAATTCAAACACTCGCTGAAGGAGTGCTTCTGGCCTCTGGGGAGGTCAGGCCGACAAGATGGAAGATGTTTTAGTAAGTGCTGTAGATTTGTGAAGAATCAAGACGGGGCATTAGATCAATATACCCACAACCTCTTTTTCCCCGGAGGGATTATCATTATTATGGGTGACTTTTTCTTCCACTTCCCAGTGAATGAAGGGTCACACCTTTAGCCACAATGCATTTTACTCATGCTGTAATCTTACGGGGTCTACACTTGGTCTATGTGTCTATATTTCATTATACTACAAACACCTTGGGACTTCGCACTTGTATTGAGAAGCAACATTAAACGCAAGCAATGATCAAGTGCGTATGGTATTTGCATAAAGCTATTCTATGATTCATCCTGGGAACGCAACACACTCCCAGTGGGATAAATTACCAACATAAATGTGTCAGTTGTAATCAAGTCATTTATGTTTTTATAGATCCTTGGATTATTATACATTTTATTGAAAATATATTATTCTCATGCCAAATGGTTTTTTTCTGTATGCACATAGTATTGTTTTCTACCAACAAGCTTGTTTGATGCAATAACTAAAACCTATATTAAAAAATATTTATAAAAGTAATATTTCTATTCTAATTCAAAATACAATGAGATATTGCTCTTCTAAAATATATAAGTCTACATTTAAAAGGTTTTTCCATTTTGTTTTACATAACACAAAAAGCGTAGGTTCTTGGTTGACCCGTCGTTGAGCAAGATATTTGCTTTGGTCATTTAAACATTTATAGACTGAAACAACACTTTCTCTTTTTCACACACGGGCCAAAAGCTAAGGCGGCCAAAGCACTAGAAGCACGACAGATAATCATGCATGCGAGGATAAAAACAGTTCAAAGACTTGCTTTCCACAGATGCTTGCTTCTGCACTCTCATTAAATGGAAAAATAACTCAGGGGAAAAAGATCCATTAGTGCTATATCGCTCTTGAATATACCGTGCGTCTGAATGCTTTGTCACTTCGTATAAACAGCAAGGAAAAAGAAAGCAGATTTGCGAGATGTGACAGCATGCAAAACGTAATAAACATGTTTATGTGAAATATAAAGGGGGGCTCTCTTGGTAAATTAATTTGACCTGAGCAGAATTGCAATATGCATCGACTTATAAAAAAACCTTTCTGGTGGGAAACGATGCCGTTGCGTTATACCTTAATTCATCCAGAAAAGTGTTTAATCTAAAACAGATTGCTTTTAGAGAAACCGGCAACAGTCGTTCAGTTGTCAATACACAATGCAATTCTCACCCCAGGCTTTCAGATTTGCAGATTACACAGCTTTTAATCAAAAGTGTGTCAAGAAATCTCTCTCTGCGCGTTTTCTCTGGTCCATTTGCACTCTTCAAAAGTGACAAAAGATTGGAAGGGAAATTGCGAAAAGGGGAAAAAAATCTGAAAACGCAATAAATTTGTCCCCCTCGAAATGTAAAGACGTTTATTAAAATCATCATAAAATGATTATTTCAGAGTTGAAAAAGAAACTCAAGAGAACATCCGTAAGCCGACATGAATTTTACCATACGTTGTCTTAAAAACAAATGCTTATGAATTATGATTATGCAAATCACGAATGCCCACAAAGAGGACTGACAATCTGGCGAAAAAAAGTGATCGACCGTGGGTGAAACACTACAGAAAACAGGTGGGAACGAATGAAAGAGCGAGCCTTGATCTTTTTAAAGGCAGGGACGTCTAAAAAGCTGTTTCTATTACAGGACATCAAGCTTTCTTGACAAGCAAGCTTTCAACAGCAAGGGCAATTTGAAGTTGTCCTCACACCTCCACGCTACTGCACAGAACCCAACTCCCTCGCATCTCCAAGTGTTCGGATGGAGATACCGCAACACACTTCACCTTTACCAATGAGGTCACGCCTCAGTAAGTCACGCAACTGCCCCCCTTCGACCCGGATGACGACATCACTACTCTGAGCTCAGTAATCCCTGCTTTAGCTATAGCCGCTGCTGTCCTCATGATCTCAATCTCTCTCGATCCCGAGCACGGCGCAGCAATGCTGGCTTTCCTTTTTTCTCCAACCATTCAAGAGCATTTGAAACGTCAAACCTTGACCCACTTTTCCCTTACAATACTGGAGTTACATTCATTACGTAATCTCAACGGCCCACTTTTGATGTCCGAAATACAAATTTCTGGACAGGTGCAATTTATGATGTACTTTTTTCAGATGGAAATACCTCCTAAAGGCATTTCAGTTGGCATCAGTCAATGACAAACTGGCGGAGAGAGATAATGAATAGCACACCTGTATGTCTGCAGTTCTCGATCATCGATCTAAGGCAGACGGCAAATATTCACCTGCGGTTCTGAATGATGAGTTCAAATTATTAGATGCCGAAAGCTGGATTTGAGTAAATGATAAACAGTAATCGACATGCAGCTTTATGTGGTCAACATAAAAACAAATAACAAGTTAATCTCTTGACCGAATGTGCCAGATGATCTAACCTATTTAGAGTAGAAAATTGAGTTTGCATCATGTGTGAACACTAAGATATGAAAATATTAAACCGAATTTTCACTTCCAAATCCTGTTTATGCATTCTTTATTATTATTATTTTTACGAAGTCTTTGAAATTGCTCGTTTGGTTTTAAGTTCTTTAAGCACCTTAATGAAAGGTTCTATGTTAAACAAAGCACTTTAACAAGAAAGTGTTCCCACCAAACCTTCTCAACAAAGAACAGAGAAATTATTCTAATGCCAATCTTATCGCAGAAATACATAACACCCATTTTGAAATGGAAGGCTTTGGGACTCTCATATTTGTCTTGGGAGAAGAATGAGCCGAAAATTTAGAGCAATGTATCTCTGGGAATGTCTTGAAATACGGCTTTCTCTTGATAGTCAAAGGAATCAACACCGCCTTTATTAAAATGACTCAGTGAAGGCTGTGTTTGTCCACACCCTATCCCAAATCCCAAATAAAAGGCTCTTTCATTCTGAACTCCTACAGGTAACCAACACCGGCATCTACAAACAGTTAAGAGGATTGGTTTAAACACGGTCAATAACTAAAATCCAAACCCATCAACCTTATTGAAAAGGTGTCTGCTTATTTTGGATGTTATGTACTTAAGATTCCAAGGTGAGACAAAATAAGCGAGCAACTTATTCCCTGTTAACCAATCAGATTGCATATAAACAAACATTTATATTTTAAGAAAGTTAAACCATTAATCATGAAAAATAATTTGGCAGATCAAACCGTTGCTCCTTAATAAGTGCCAAATGAAACAACTTCATGATGCCACCCTTCAAAATAAAGCAAATCTTGAGACCATTTCGAAACATAAGAAATACCACGTATCTCTTAAACCGCGTGTAAAGCAACGAGAACATCCCTAAATAACCCTAAAGCTCAATATCACCCACAAAACTCTAAAACAGAACTAAATAAAACGTCAGCTGAATAATTCCACGAACATAGTATAATAAAAGCTCAGAATGAACCTGCACAGCACCGTGTCATCCCATGCAAGTATGATGTCACAAAAACCTCTCATCAAGCACCAAGCACAGCTGACGTCACCAGGTCTCACCGTCGCATCCATGACATTAAGCGTGATATCTCAAAAGCAGAACTTACCGTCTTTGAGTCTAATTCGTGATGGGCTTGGGCCAGGACCTTATCTACACTGGCAGCATCCGCAAACGTAACGAAGCCAAATCCCCTGCAAAACAAAAGCAGTTGTGGATTAGGATGAGGGGGTTTGACCTTAACCCATCACACAAGAACATGATTTAAAGGACATCACACAAGAACATGATTTTAAGAACCTCATTTAAAGAACATCACACAAGAACATGATTTAACGAACATTATATAAAGAAAACTATTTAAAAAACACTTTATAAAGAACATCATTTAAAGAACACTATTTTAAAAACCCTTAAAGAACCTCACTTAAAGAACCTAATTTAAAAAAGTTCCTTTAAACAACATCACACAAGAACATTATATAAAGAACATCATTTAAAGAACACTATAAATAGATCATTTAATAAACATCATATAACGAACATGATTTAAGGAACATGAATAAACAACACTATATAAAGATCATTTAAAGAACACTATATTATGAACATTACATAATGAACATGATTTAAAGAACACTATATAAAGATCATTTAAAGAACATTATATAAAGAACACTATATAGAGAACACTATTTAAAGAACATTATATAAAGAACACTATATAGAGAACACTATTTAAAGAACATTATATAAAGAACACTATATAGAGAACACTATTTAAAGAACATTATATAAAGGACACTTTATAAAGAACACTATATAGAGAAAACTATTTAAAGACCACTGCATAATTAACACTACATAAAAGACGCTATATAGAGAACACTATATAGAAAACACTATATAAAGAACACGATTTAAAGAACTCTGTATAAAGAACACTATATAGAGAACACTATATAGAGAACACTATATAGAGAACACTATATAGAGAACACTATATAGAAAACGATATATAGAGAACACTATATAGAAAACACAATTTAAAGAACACTATATAATGAACACTATATAATGAACACTATATAATGAACACTATATAATGAACACTGTTTAAAGAACACTATATAATGAACATGATTTAAAGAACACTATATAAAGAACACTATATAAAGAACACTATATAAAGAACACTATATGGAGAACACTATATGGAGAACACTATATAATGAACACTATATGGAGAACACTATTTAAAGAACACTATATGGAGAACACTATTTAAAGAACACTGTTTAAAGAACACTGTTTAAAGAACACTATATAATGAACATGATTTAAAGAACACTATATAAAGAACACTATATGGAGAACACTATATGGAGAACACTATATAATGAACACTATATGGAGAACACTATTTAAAGAACACTATATAATGAACATGATTTAAAGAACACTATATACTGAACACTATATAAAGAACACTATATAAAGAACACTATATAAAGAACACTGTTTAAAGAACACTATATAGAGAACACTATATAATGAACACTATATGGAGAACACTATTTAAAGAACACTATATAATGAACATGATTTAAAGAACACTATATACTGAACACTATATACAGAACACTATATAAAGAACACTATATGGAGAACACTATATGGAGAACACTATATAATGAACATGATTTAAAGAACACTATATAAAGAACACTATATAAAGAACACTATATAAAGAACACTGTTTAAAGAACACTATATAGAGAACACTATACAGGGAACACTTCTCACCTGGAGCGTTTGGTCGTGGGATCCCTCATCACCATACATTCTCGGATTTCTCCAAATTTACTAAAATAGTCTCTAAGGCTGTCTGCGGAGACACAAGAGGAACAAATTGAGGACACGACCCCCCGCGCCGGTCACTATTCAGTCGCAGCCCCCCGGTGAGCAGCAGGGGTCGAATAGAGGACCGGACGTAACCTTGCGCGCCGCGCTGTAACCAACGCGACGGGAACGAGCGGAAATGATGCGGCGCTTACCTGGTGAAGTTTGCCAGCTGAGGCCGCCGATAAACATTTTACTGTAAGGGGAAAACACAGCACAAGTGAGTCCAGATGTCAGATCGGCCATTTTGACGTGCAGCTCACTACAAAGCCAGCGACAAAACAGCCGAGCTGAGCGACACGAAAAGCGGAGGACGCGCGCGAGCTCCTTCCTCGAGGAGGGCGCGCCGCGTCAATCACACAAAGGTGTCTGTCAGCCAATGGCAGCGCGAGTTTAAAAGCGCTCCGAAATCATGACAAGAGGGCAAAAGTCGCTCCCGCTTACCCCGGGTCGTGTTGCGAGTCGTTGGGGCTCCCAGATGTGGCTTGGCTCCCGTCTCCCTCCATTGCTGACCCAACTGTGGCCGGTGACTGAGAAACGCGCTGTCAGAGCGAACCCGCAGCCGGGAATGCGCGAGCGTCACACGTGCGGTCGGCTCTGCCTCGGTCACCCCTCCCCTTCGGCGGCGCGGGGCGGGCGGGGCGGGGCGGAGAGGGGGCTCGTCACCTAACTCGCTTCATTGACGTCATTGGCACGGCCCCGCCCACTCGGAGCGCGGAGCATGTGGGGTTTGGTCTTTGTTGTTGTTGTTGTTGTTGTGTAAGTTTGAGGATCCGGGAACTTCTGGGATATGAGGGGGGGTAGAGAGCTGAATGTGGTGTTAAAAAGGTTTATAAAATGGGAAGGTCATGGGGGGGTTGTGGGTTCAACACTCAGGATGGGAATATCATGACGTGTGTGTGTGTGTGTGTGTGTGTGTGTGTGTGTGTGTGTGTGTGTGTGTGTGTGTGTGTGTGTGTCTGTCTGTCTGTCTGTCTGTCTGTCTGTCTGTCTGTCTGTCTGTCTGTCTGTCTGTGTTTATCTGTCTGTCTGTCTGTCTGTGTTTATCTGTCTGACTGTCTTTCTGTCTGTCTTTCTGTCTGTCTGTGTGTCTCTATTTATCTGTCTGTGTGTCTCTATTTATCTGTCTGTCTGTCTGTGTGTCTCTGTTTATCTGTCTGTCTGTCTGTGTGTCTCTATTTATCTGCCTGTCTGTCTGTGTGTCTCTATTTATCTGCCTGTCTGTCTGTGTGTCTCTATTTATCTGCCTGTCTGTCTGTGTGTCTCTATTTATCTGCCTGTCTGTCTGTGTGTCTCTATTTATCTGCCTGTCTGTCTGTGTGTCTCTATTTATCTGCCTGTCTGCCTGTGTGTCTCTATTTATCTGCCTGTCTGTCTGTGTGTCTCTGTTTATCTGTCTGACTGTCTTCTGTCTGTCTGTCTGTCTGTGTGTCTCTGTTTATCTGTCTGACTGTCTTTCTGTCTGACTGTCTTTCTGTCTGTCTGTGTGTCTCTGTTTATCTGTCTGACTGTCTTTCTGCCTGTCTGTGTGTCTCTGTTTATCTGTCTGTGTGTCTCTGTTTGTCTGTCTGACTGTCTTTCTGTCTGCCTGCCTCTGTCTGTGTGTCTCTGTTTGTCTGTCTTACTGTCTCTCTGTCTGACTGTCTTTCTGTCTCTGTCTGTCTGCCTGCCTGCCTGCGTGCGTGCTTGCGTGCATGCTTGCATGCGTGTGTGTGCACTTTGGAGGGAATAAAAGCAGAATCCTGAGTATGGGTCACAATTCTTGACTGTATGTCACATCACTTTTATTTTCAGAATTGCTCTTGAAATAACTTACACTATGGTTGTTTGTGCTTTATTTGAATTGTGACGTGGAATTATTACATTCATTGAGCAGGGAGGGTGTTTATGGGGCGACCTTACCAAGGACACAGTGTTATAGGGCATGCCACGTCAGGTTTGCTATTTGCAAAATAGTTCAAGTTTGGGATTTTTATTTTTTTGTAGTGTCACTTTAAAAAGTAGAAAGATATCAGATTAACTATACATTATATAATGAACAACAGATGCACTTGATTGTAAAATACATTATAAAAAAACAATTATTATTTACAACCTTTCATGCAGATATTTGCTATACAAAACTATTCTGCAATATAATAGATAACACATTATATTTATGATTGTTTAGGCGTAAAGGACATATACAGTAGATTTAGTTTTGCAGCAGTAAATACATGTTGATAAAAAAAGAATAAATATATATATATATATATATATATATATATATTATGGGATTGCCAAGACTTCACTATGCCGTAAAATATCCACATCACATTTTCATGTTATGTTAAAAATGAATATCTGTAGTTACTTTCTCCTTCAAAAATTCCATGTCTATAAATTAATTAAATGCCAAAAGCGTCAATGCAAATATTCAACATGATTACAGTTCTTCTTCTGTCTTTTTTATGTATGCATGTTTGTTTTGTCAGTGTAAAGAACACACTTCATTCAGCGGCATCCATCTGTCACCATAACACATTCGACACAAAATATTCCAGCTCATCGCCTGAGGGTTTGTGGACCCTCTGACTTTAGAAAACTGCCGTTTTACACATCAATTAAGGGTCTTTAAAATGCACAAAAAAGGTTAAGGGATCTTGTGCTTATTATCCACAGAGAGTCAGCCCTGTGCATTAAGATGGAGAGAGAGAGAGAGAGAGAGAGAGAGAGAGAGAGAGAGAGAGAGAGAGAGAGAGAGAGAGAGAGAGAGAGAGAGAGAGAGAGAGGGCTCAATTAAGCCTGCCTGCTCAGTGGATTTCTGTCATGCTACAGTGATTGCTGTTTATTTCCTGCAGCTCTCTTTGAGAAAAGGTTCCATGGCCCAAAGACAGCTCATCATTCTTCTTTTTGCCACTTTTTCTTTTATACCTCCTCCAACTCATATTTCCTCTTCACTGCTGCAAAAGATAGCTTTTGAACAACAGACAGACCTCTCGTAGTGAAGAGCCCACATAAAGCCGGTTTCCAGACGAGGAGGCTAAGAGCCTCTTGATTGACAGGTGAACCCTGCTGTCTCACCTCACTGCCTGGCGGACCGCTTGTTGGTAAACTGACACATGGGCACCTAAGGGGCGCAACCTGGAAATCTCTCTCCCCTCTTATTTTCTTCTCTCTGGGCGAGACGGGACCACTGTTTTGAAGAGAGAGGAAAAAAGACACATGGCATCAGTTTATACATTAAATGCTGGTTTGAACATCGCCATTGTGTGATTGCTAATTGTGAATTTAAACAATGATTAATAAAAATCATTAGCAGATGAAACCGAGCTTCCTCTGTTTTAACTCTCAAATGTCAATTTTGTTAAGTTCCAATATGCATCACTACTGCCGTTTCATTTCATTGTAATTCAATACGTAATTACATGTCTGATAGGCCTTGGCAGAACGGTTTATGGGGTATTTAAGATAATCAAAATGACATAATTTTATAACAAGGCTTGATAAGCGTAATGGTGGGCGAAATAGTTTACCCAAAATAAAAGCCCCTGAAAACTGACCTCTGAAAACATGTCGGGCTTGTATGCCATGTCATTCCTCTGCTATTACATCGACGAACGTTGCCAAATATTCACAACCGGAACCTCAAAAGGGGTTGCTTTAGAATCATGGCTCATTGAGATTTAGAATAATTGTACAGGAAATCACTGTTTAGAGTTTGAACTGTCCGCACGATGACCCGAGCAGCATGCCAGCCTTAAATACCAATAAGGGGTGTGTTTATAGCAAAGCTAGACGTTTACAGGTTCATTACTGAACACTGCAGGCCAAACAGACCTCTTTGCAGGCCTTTATTAACTTCGGTCGTTTTAATTGTATCATCCAAGATGTAATTCAAAACATTGTTTAATTGCATTACAATAAACCACAAGGCGCTGATGTTTTTCTTAGCGAATAAAAACAAATCTGTAGATCGTGCATTAAATCATCTGCATAATAAATATACAGCTCATATGAGACGAGGCATCTATTTCATTAATATTACCATTCTCTATATGAATATTCATGCTACTTGTGACATAAACAGAGACGCGCCTGTCTGGTTTGATGAAATGGAATTTCAGTTCAACTTTAAAGGAGACACATCAAGATTGTATTTAAATGTACGCATTTGTATGCGCTGTTTTTGAAGGAACAGTTTATTAACGCTGCAACCCTCGCCATTATTACGTTAAATCTAATGTCTCTGCAAATCCATTAAGTCCTCAAAAACAGCAGACGAAGATGTCGGAACAGAAGGCCCTTATTAAAAAGAAGACTAAGTGCACAACATAGATCTGCCCAATTAGAGCTCGCACATTTCGCAATTAGAGGGGAAAATGTAACCTGCCAAACATTGCCTAAAATGGACAGCCAATTTAACAACGAAGACAGCAAATATCTGCTCAAATCTTTAAATAGATAATCACAGAGATCATGTTTAATGTTGGATAAATTGTTTAAATGGAGGTCGAAGTAATAAAGAAGTGTCCATGGAGGTCCTTTCTTAAATAGTGCTGTTCTCGAATCAGAAAGTTTGTTCAAGAACCCGTTTTGGGTTCAGTTACGAGGAAAAGTTCCGGCATCTGTGAAATGTTACAAATATAAAATGTTGCCGGGTTTGTGACAAAGACAGAAATCAATATAGAGAAACATCTGTAACACACTAGACTTTGTACTTGACAAATTAAGATTTAGAAATGTGACTTAAAGGAACAGTACACCCATCAATCACTCCCCCTCTTGTGTTTTTAATTCTGCACGACATAAGAAGATAATTTGAAGAAAGCTGTTAAGTGAAAAGTGCTGGCACCCATTTCCTTGGTTTTGTGTCCCTGCAATAGAAGTTAATGGGTAGCAATGCTTTTCGGTGAGGGTCTCCCTTCAAAATATCTTCTTTTGTGTTCTCTACATGAAGTCACACGTGTTTAAAATGACGACAGCATTGTGATTCTGGAAGAACTACCACTTTAATAGGCATTGAATACTCCCACTATCAAATCATCCTAATTTTATCACATCCAAACTTCCATTTCTGTTTTATATGCCCGTACAGATTGTTTTGCAAACAACATTTGGCTGTCATCTCATTTACAGAAATATTACTCTGGACCAAACTGCCATGTGCCAAATATAGCATTTGAGAGAAGGCTATCGGCGCTTACTGCTGATGTTTCTTTTATCAACGACGCCATTTAGGCCCAGGGCGATTGGCTACATTCAAATTCAAATCTATTCTCTTTTTATACATACCTGTACACATCAAGTAATGTAAAAGAACACAGGAAAGATGTTTGTACCCATACTAATGATCTCCCATCAAAGTTATTGGCCCGCACTACAAAGCAGACGCTGCATTCATCAGGCTGTAGAGGAGGCTCACACAAACACAAACAGAAGACGTGATGTACATCAGCTCACATCAGAGCGGAGCAGATGGTGTCAGTGGAGGAAAATAAGCTGAGGGCCGCATACAAGCTTTTATGTGAGTTTTCAGGAAGTCTAATCCTTCGTTTTCACTTGAATGATAAATCCACGTTGAACGGTGTATTATTAATACACTTAATTAAAAGTTGACTAATATATTTTTTAAAATGTATCATGTCCTGCACGGAGGCGTCTGTGAGATGTGTGCTTAAGATCCGAACAACATCTGCTGAGTAAAATCATCTGCTAAACATCGAAGAACGAACTGATGGACATCCATTCTACACCGTAGTCATCATACAGACCACATTGAGACGTCTATGACATCAGACGTCTCAGAAATGTCATCAGATAGATGTCTGCCGGATGTTTGGGCCATCAGGGCAAGTCTATCTTGGTTTGGTGTTTTACAATCAAACCCATTGCCCTTCAATTTACTCCGTGGCTCTTTAAAGATGTTTAAAAGCATTGATGTTGGATGCATTGCAGAATCAATTTGCTCCCTAGACTGTTTGAATAAAAGAACATTTCAGCCTTGATTGCATTTTTAAGATCAGATTCACTAAAGTATGACATTGAAACGCTTCAGGATTGCCCTTGATGCCAATTGCACTTGAACTTCTCTCGATTATTTTCCCAGTCAAGAGAAATATGTGCCTGCCACTTGTATAATAGACGGTCAAAAAGTGGCCTTCGCCATAACAGAATGGACTTTCGTTCCCCCCATTTATTACCGAAAATGATGAGGGCATGAGACACAAAAACTTAAGTGTAATTTAATCGTGCCCGGGCAGAACAATCAAATGAAGGATGTGTTGGTGTTAAAGCGGCCCTCGGGAGACAAAAACATTCATTTAATACATTCACATGACAGAATATGTCTGAATATCTATTGTGTTCTCTTGCAGTTTTCAGAGATTTAAGTGTCTCGGCTGTCTGGCGGCAGAAGGGTGACCTCGGATAATTATCACTGTCCAGCCATGAGCAAGAAAGCGCAGCCTTTCAAGACGTCTGAAGAAAGGTTGTGCGTGCTTGAGTGCCTTCATTAGATTCGAGCTCACGCATTACCACTATTTGACAGAGATCAGACGGACAAAAAAGCTCATTTAAGTGCCATGTAATGGAGATGGTCTCCACACCCCCCGCAAGTCCATGATCTCAGTACCCCTCAAAAAAGGAAAAGATTTCTGGATGGGCCAAAATGTCAGGCATGGAGGACATCTAGTGTTCGTTTTGTTACGTCACACTACATCTGAATCACCTGTTCTGTGACCTTCAATGAGAAATGTTTTAAGGGCATAAAATATGATATAGAAAATTATACAGAAGCTGCTGAGCCCCCTAAATCTTTTTTGGGATAATTAAGTTATAAAAACACATTTGCATTGTACGCAACACATATATGGTTTAAACCAGGGGTGTCAAACACATTTTAAGGTGCGGATTTGAAATAACTTTAAATATGTATTTTTTTAACCTTTTTATACGATTAAACTATTTTTTTAGGAAAAAGTAAGTACTGGTAAATAAATATATGAAAAAATCATTAAAAAAGTATTCAATTTATAATCTATTATTGTATTTTTAGATATCATATGAGTTCAAACCAACTATGATATGATTATAGAAACTGATTTCACTACAATAATAACTGGAATAATAGAACAAAACAGATTTATAGAAACAAACTTGTGCCTGTTGTCTCAAATACTTGATGTAGCTTTTATAATGCGCCTGTGAGAGCGATGACATCATTCTGTGCATGTGGTGCTGATGCTGGGGCTGCCAAGGCCACTTCAGGGGTTCCACAGACCGTAACAGAAATTAGTGTGTAACCCTTAATGAATTACCAGACAATCTGTTTGGATTGTTAATTACAAATATCTTATAACCTCCACAGAATTCTATAAATGACTTGTATTTCACTAGTTTTCTGCTTTACCTTCAGAAACCATGATATGTGCACGGTCTCGCAACACAGACCATAAACAAAAAAAACATTTAATGCTTGAATTTGATATGATTAAATGTTGATTTATTTTGCAATATTCAGTCAAACCAATCCATTTAAAAAAAACTTTTTAATAAATAAAGTATACTGGGTTTGTGTGCTTGATTATATTTTTGTCTATTAAACTATTTTCAAATATTTATATCGTTTCATATCAAATTTTATTTTTAATAATAAGAAAATTTTTTAAACCAAAACTTGATCATTGTTGGTAGTAAAGAGTATAAGTTTGTTCATTACATGGTCTGTTACTCCCTCTAGAGGTAAGAACAAATATTTGCTGTATTTGAAACCTTTGGTTGGATGCTGGCTGCAGTATTTCCACTTGATAAGCTTTCTAATGTATGGCAATAAAGAGATACTTTGCTTTAAATACTCTTTACACCATACAACTTACAGACAGCCCTTTAGTTTTCAGTCAAAAATATCAAGACTGATTTCTTTGGCTTACAACAAAATAACATGAGAAATATATGAATGAATACTCAAAAGCAAAAAGTTCTTGGAGCCCACTGACTACTACCCCAGTAGAAAAACCTCTCTTTATATTTGTTTTGTTAACTACAAAATTAGATTATTTTGAAGAATGTCAAAAACTTTCTACTAGTTTATATTTTCCCTACTACAACAGTAAATGGGGTGCAAGAGCTAAATTAACTTGCCAAACAACTACATACAGGTTTGCCACAACTATAGGCTTAATAATTCAAGACACAAATGCAACTTTGGGGTGAACTATCACTTTAAGACCACAGCGATGTGTCAGCTTCAATACTAAAACCACATAACGTTTTTAATAACTTTATTCTCTTTTTACGATAGATCTGTACAACCAAAGAATCAAACTTTTGCATGAATCTGGCAAAAAACTGACCTGTACATGTCTAGGATTGCTTACACTCATTTAAATAATCAAATGATTTTTAATCTAGCTAAGCAAACATATCAAACCATTCCTACCAACAGAGAACAGGTGAACAGAAAGGGGGATGAAAAAAAATAACACGTTCCCTTTTGATACCTACACTCACATCAGTGTTTTTACAAAAGTACAGTGAGATACCTTATATATATATACACACACACACACACCTGGACAAGTCTAATGTAGCGTGATTCATCCATGACAGGAGAGTGTGAGTAAGAACATTCAGGACACATATGCTCTAATGGTAGGAGGCAATGTAAAGCGGTGGATAAAAGAATGATGGATCTATGTGAAATGTTTCAGGGCCGAGGTCAATGTGGTTCTTATTCACCCACTTCAGTGCATGTAGACATACAGGGAAATTTTAAACTGGCCGTACACACTGCCAGAGGTCAAGAACACGATTCCTGAAACAATACACAGGACAAATGAATAGCTCATTCCTGAGATGGATGCAAAACAGAACCTCGAGCTTGTGGGAAATATGAATAGAATGGTGAAAATAAGAAGGTTTGCCTGTGAAGTAGTGCTTTTTATGGAAGTCAATTCTCTTAGTGGCTTGATGAAAAGTTGGCACCCAGAACATCTCTGGTAAGGCCAAAATATGTAAAATATGTCATTTTCCTTTTAAAAATGAATAGAAACATTAGCTGTGATAACAACAGCATGACTTTTTGGAAACAAGTCGGGACCAAAACTGTATTGCTAACAATTAGAATCAATTACACGACCAATAACCAGGAAAAAAGCCTGGAATCGTCCCAACCAGGGAACACCATAAACATTCTTTAGTCTGATGACAAACTTTTCAGCAGCAGAACCAGGGATAAGTCCTGGCCAAAGAGTCCATTTAACCACCAGGAAAAGCAACAATGAAACCGTAAAAAAAAAAAAAGAATATTAATTACTGTGCCATTATTCTTTGACAAATTACACATACAGTAACAAAGCAGATCAAATCCCATGTAAAACCAACACAAAGAATGAATAAGGCTTAAAGCTTTTTCAAGACAGGTGTTTCGAGAGCCTCCCCATTAGCCAATCAGGGCCGTGAATAACAGTACAGTGGGATTCTGGGGATGGACACCACATGTTATTTACAGTATGCAGAGTAGACAATAAATGCGATAAGTGGCTATGAAACGTGGTTCAAGCAGAACATGATTAAAAGTCGAAGACAGCAAATGGTAAAAGCGACACAGTGTGCTGGGCCAAAGACGTGCTTTGGAGTAGAATAACATGCATACAAAACCTCATACGGACCCATTCATTAAAAGTAGAAGGGACCCTCAGTCACGGTTTCCATCAAGCCATAGGTTTAAGTGGGTCGATGGGTCAGGATGGGCTTATTTGCTTTGTATTACAGCACCGTTCAATCTTTAGTGTTGTTCTGGGGCTGTAGCTTCCTCCCCCTTAAAATGACCCAGAGGGACATAGATGTGTGTGGTCAGTGACATTAAAACCCTGCGAGGGCTCAAACTGACCATGGCTGATTAGAGAGTCCTGCGGATGCTCGTGGTGAGAGAGATGGGTTTGGTCCCCCCCTAAGGCCACACTGTTGTATGGACAGACATTGAGATGGATTAATGAAGTCCTTTCTTGATGCGTCTTAGGTCAGACTGAAATCATAACTTAAAGAACCACATTTTCATCGCCAACCCGGTCAAAAAAAAAGAAAAATGTAACGTTGGACAAAGGTGAGATATTCAAACATGACCTCCCAACATTACAAAACCAATGCAATTTTTACTGCATCGTCTTCACAATATACAAATTGCTGATTTTACATCCACGACATAATCCGCTCGGTTTGTGCTGGAAGGAGTTTGGTCGGACGGAAAACATGATTAACCTTTATTTAGTTAGAGTATTGAAATTTACAAGTCAAGGAACGTCTTTAGTCCTTATTGGTGGTCAGTCATTGACACTTGGCTCTCTTCATTTTTCTTTTATAAAGTACATAGATTAAATACATGAAAGGGGACTGAAAACAAAAGAAAAGGAAAACAGAAAACTCAAGGTGGTGAGGGAGCGAACCAAAGACGGGTTTTTTCCAAAGAAGCGGGTTGGTGTATGGGGAGCACATGGTGGGTTGAGGGCGACAGGACCTGTAGTGATAGTTAGGGGGTAGGTGGGCCGAGAAGTGAGTGAGGAGAGGTGGGGTGAGAGAGCAGCACTGGAGGATCAGAAACTGTCCACCCATACGCCGTACCCTCGCTCTGCCAAAGTGCGGTTCATCAGGACCAGCTATAAAAGGAACAAGGAAAACCGTTACTAATCCGATTTAATAAAATAAAAATAATAAAAATATTTTCTTTTATTAAAAACAACAATTTAATTAATAATGGTAAACCAAAAATGATAATTATAATTATTTTATAAAAATATTTTTTATTATATTTTGTAGAATGTTATTATAATTAAATATTTAAGTTTTTACATTAAAAAAAATTCAAACCACAAAAAACAGAGGTTTAATAGGACCCAAACTATCAAGATCAATTAATAAAAAACATCTTACCTCCTCCCCCACCATGTTCCACATATGTACTAACGGAAGTCCTGTATTGTTGTCATAGTTAGTGACCTACAAGACAGATTTACCCGTTAAATAAGAATTCATTATTTTTACAAATTGCAGTTCTCATTTAAAAAAAAAAAACTACCTGTGCTAACAAAGGTACCCCTCTTGTCATTTCTTCCAGTGCTGAACTGGCCTCAGCAGAGAACCGGTCCTCTCCTTAATCGCAAATGTGAAAATAGTATGACCCAACCAAACCAAGACTGAGAAAATTCAGCTTATTAGATTCAAATCATGTCAAACCTGGAAGAGGTGCGAGGTTGTCCAGTAACACTTCTGTTCCTTGGAACGGTAATGTCACAAAGTCCGACCTAAAAAAGCATAAACATAAGATAATAAAAATTAAAAGATTAACTGATTATGTAAAGGGCAAAAAGTACTTTATATCAATAAATCTGTTATGGTTTTTAGGAGGAGATCGTTTCTTTAAGCATGTTCAGTAAGACCTCCGTTTTAAAGGCCGAGTCTAAAATTTCTGGTGGTCGCAATCACCAAAACAAACATGCCCCTACACCACAAGGGTCTCGCCCCTATATTGATAGCCTTGCCCATCAAAAACATCATCTGTAGCTCTCATATAATGTTCCTGTCAACATCAAACACGACACAACCCTTACTGTTGATTGGCTGCACAATGTTTTTTGGACTTCAACTTAGTTTTCTGAAGAGTGTATTTACAAAAGGGAAGAAATACTCAAGGACAGAAATCCAACCTAATCTGACGAAGGCTGTCAATCTTGACTCTCTCGTAGCCTCCATAATCCACATATCGGATCTCCACTTCGTTTGCGTCTTTGTAGTACGAGATGACCTGCGCTCGCCACCAAGCTCCTTCAACAGCTGGTGCCGCACAAATCACGCCAACTGAAAACAGATCGAAGGAAGGATAAGAACGAGATCCAGACATGAAAAAAAACACCACTATAAAAATCTTACCTTCAACAGGTGATGGCAACGCGGGTGTGCCGGGCTGCGAATAACAGAGGAACATCTGCTGGTCTAGACTGCGCAGTGCATGATATGTTGGGTGGGTGTGTTGCTGGACAAACATGTGTCCGGCCGATACGATATTCACCACAATCACCTCTACAGTAACACCGTTTGGCAGGAGAAGCTGGAAAACACCCATCAATTCATCATTTAAAGCATTTAAAAGTAGAGAAAAGCACATATTCAGCCTATGTGTGTGCTGTGTATTATCTGCCAGCTGATGGTAGTTATTCTAGCACCGTACTCATACATTAAGAAACACACAGCTTGCTTAGTCTTAGAAACAAGTCATATGTCTACCAGACAAGGTTGGCATTAACTCTTACCCAAGATGTCATTGGAAGAGAGGGCAGCGTTAGTGGGGGAGGAGGAGGAGCATACAAATTAGTCAGGTCCAAGTCTTTGAACTTCTTCCCGATCAAGGTCAACGCTTTATCTACCTGCTGTTGGGTTCCTAAGATCAAAAATAAGACAACAAGTGGTTTTATTTATGATCACCTTGACACAAGTAAACAGTAAAACACCACATACCCTCTATATGGCATATCTGGAACTCTTGTGTGTAAGGCAGGGTTGAAATGTAGATCTTAGCACCAGAGGTCTGCTTTAGGAAGCTCACGTATCTCCCCTGTTTGCCAATTAATCTTCCAACTAGATGCTGCAAGCACAGAGAAACCACAGAGATCAATCACAGATCTTGCATGAAACGAAGAGCGTGGGTTTCATTGACACTGACATCAAATTCTGTGTGGTATATTAAAAACATTCACTTATGTATTTGATGCTCTTAGATGAATGCTGGCAATGAAAAAACAATTCCAGAAGGCCAATGTTTCCTTTCTTTACAATACAAAAATATTTCTGAGACTGCTGGAGCTCAAAGGGAAATAACAGCCCTCCTATTCCTCTCACATACAGTTTACTGTAAACATCCAGGGGCTATTCACAACACAAAACCTATGTTTTCCCCCACAGTGTGTGAAAGTGGTCTGAAAAAGCTGTAATTGTTGAATGTACTGAAAATCAGAGGTCTGGAGAAACGCACCTTGGGCACCTCAATCTCCCACACGATGAGCTCGGAGCTCTGTGACTGACAGGCCTGGCTCCCACTCGCAAGGCTCTCCGTACCCAAAGTGGAACAGCTGTCCACCGAATCCATACTATTGACATCCGAACCTGTGAAGAGAAGTGACAAATGTGGTCAAAGAACAAAACATAATCCCCAAGCATGTTCTACATAAAGAAATATGGAAAGCACACCCAAAAATGAAAATTCTGTCATTTACTCACTTATGCCTTGTATGCAAAAACTTAACTAGGTTAACAATCCCTTTACATTCTTCAAGTGCCTAATCAAAAACCTTCAGAAATACATGGGTTATTAGTTAAGGTAAAATAAACATTCACCTGCCGACATGATGTGATATTCATGACATATTGTACAGTTGACACAGTTGAATAAGACGACATCCATTCCAAACATGCTCCAGAAAACATCACCACATACATTGACGTCCCTCATGGGGTCTAAACAAACCATTCCTTCAGAAACCAAACGCAAATGCCTGCTCGGCCGGGTCATCTCTGTTTGCTAAGCAACCATAAGGTAACAATAACAAACATGACTGCTACAGATGAGAAGGTTGCCCATCAAACAAAACAAGCCTCCTCCCTCTACAGCATCGTCCTCCTTGACTGTATCCTTACACAACATTTATACATTTCAGTCAAAATCACCTACTTTATAGTAAGCATTGCATTTTACTCCTTCAAATAGTGATAAATAGGAGCTTGAGTACTAAAAGCACTCGTTTTTCAGGTCAAAGTTATAAAGAAGCTAGATCAGCTAGCAAGAGTTCAGGCAAATCACAGTCACAAGCCCCACACACACGCTTCTGTCATCAAACTAACAGGCAAATACTGTCAATGCCTGACATTTATTAAAGAAATAGTTCACACCAAATGAACACTTCTCATTACAAAATTCAATGGCTTTGATTCCTCTGCACAACACAAAAGGTATTTTGAAGAATGTTTGTAACCAAACAACACTGGACCACTACTGTATGGATACCACTGCCACCATTTATTAAATATCCTCTTTTGTGTGCCACAGAACAAAGGAGTCATTTACAAGTTTTGAACAACGTTTTTCTTTTTACTTCAAATACTAAATTCAACTAGATTCGGTTTCTAAGAGGTCCGGCAGGTTTTTCAGCCACTGTCTCATGTCTACATAATAACAAACAAGTTGAAGGAAAGAAGTTAAAGCAGATGCAATTGATATCCATATAAGGAAGTTGCTGTAGTAGTTAAAACAAGGCATCCATATGTGTGGCTGTGCTCATGTAACACGCTGTTTGGGAATTTGAGCGTATGAGGTTTCCGATGAATCCAATATCATCCGTTGGCTGAAAAAAATTGACTCAGGTTTTTAATTCTACTATATCAGACCCAATATCAATAACGGTGTCATGGTGGCTCCATTTAAATCCAAGAACATTTCAATATACAGGAATGGGCAAAATTATGTCCAACATAAATCCAAGCACTATACGTCTTAACATTAAGATGCATTACAGTGAAAAGTTGGGGTTTAAGCCCAAACTGAAGCCCAGCTTTGAGAAGAATTAAATAACAGATAGAAAAAAAACAAAGCTCAGAGTCGAGACCCATATGGACGAATGCTGTTGTCTGCTTTTAGCCAAATAATTGCTTCAAAGCTTTTCCCATTGTGTACTCTTATATTTCAATGGCTTTATCTAACCTGAGGGAATATTAAAAGGAATATTTCACAAAACGTGCCTTCCAGATATTGCTTTAAACCATTACTGTACATGTCATTATGTTTACTTTGAATGCGTCACTCACCTCCCGACTGGTCAGCTTCTACCTCGCTCAAGATGCCATTCCTAAGACTCGTCCCATTCAACCGCGCCGCCTCGCAGACCGAAGCCACATTCTCTGCTGTTAGTGAAGACTCCTGCAGAGCAAGACTCTCCTGCAGCACTTCTCCGTCATTTTGTGAAGCTCTACATGTCCCTGAAATTTGAATGAGGTCCTCTTTGCTCTCATTCACAGTCGAGGACAACCCGGTGCTGTGGAGGTCCTCGCTGCTGATGCCATCCTCTGACTGGCATGTGCTACATCCCGAGTCTTCGACGAGCACTTCCTCCACCTGCAACTTGGACACAGCTGGTGTCAACTCCAATATAGTCTCTCTATCCTTGCTCTTCTCTTTCCTATCATCATTCAAGAGCGAATGTGCAAGACAACCGTTGACCATCTCTTCCACGTCAACCATCTGCGCACATTCCTGGTGGCTTTGAGAGACGGTGCTCTCCGAAGATAAGCACAGCTCTGATTTCGTTGTGGATTCTCTTCCGTTCACAGCTGGTGTGCTGATGTCGGCCACCTCTGAGGCCTTGCTATGCCGGGACTCGCAGCTGCTGACCGCCATGACCTCCTGGGTGGCTGCCGAGATGACCTCAGTGATTAGCCCTGCCGCGAGACGTTGAAGCTCGTGCATGTTTGGACTGGTCTCAGACGGCAGGCCCACATCTCCGTTTTCATGGTGGCAGGACTCTGTGGAGTCTTCAGAGAGGGGTGTGCTGGTGGAGTTTGGGAATGTGGCCAGAACCAGGGGTGTCTTGGGGCTTTGTGTCTCCATCTTCTCAACTACATCCTCTATTGAGGATGTAATGGAGGCTATCTCAATGTTTGTCAAGTCTCCTGGCAGATGTTTTGCACAAGTTGGTGCTGAGCCTTCGGTTGCCACCTCTCCTTCAGGCTCAGGTCGCTCTGCCTTTGCCGGTTCTGGAGACCGCTGCGTCTTGAGTGGTTGGGTTTCAGCACATTTCTCAATTGAAGCTGCCATCTCCAGATCATTTTGAGTTGAACTCGTCACCTCTGGTCCCTTGTGATGAGGACTCTCCTCCACTGTTTTTGTTGGGGTGGAAGATGAGACCGGAGATGTTTGCCTGATGGTTTCTGGATGGCTTTGTTGGGGGACTGATATCGAATTGCTCTGAGGAGCACTTAGCTGTCCGCTCGCCAACACGATAGGGGGAGCTCCAAGAACATCTTCCGCTGTTTTTTTGAGCACCGGTATGTGAATCTCTGCTACAACTTCTTGCTCAACAGATCTGTGCTCTTTGGCTTTGACTCTGTCTCGACTGGTCCTACGGTGTGTGCTGTTGGCTGTGTGACAGCCTTTGTCGGCTATCCCATTGCTGCCCTCACCAGAAGACAGCAAGCCCATAGCTGAGCCCTCCTCACTGTCAAGGCTGGTCAGACGCTCTTTTTTGCGGGAGATGTACCACCACCAGCCTATGAGTGCCAGCACTCCGG
This sequence comes from Triplophysa yarkandensis, assembly GCA_033220385.1. Lineage (NCBI taxonomy): Eukaryota > Metazoa > Chordata > Actinopteri > Cypriniformes > Nemacheilidae > Triplophysa > Triplophysa yarkandensis. The sequence continues at coordinate 11,379,442 of CM065675.1, forward strand.
GAAGCGTATACGGAACAAAGGAACGGAACCTCAGTGGCATCTCCTCTGGACCCTAGCAGCTACACCTGTGGGGAACACAAGACGATGATAGTTAGGGTAACAGGCTCACAGCATAAAGGTCATTCCTTTTGTTCCACAATACCTACACTACTAAATGTCCAATAATTATCTTCTTAAAGGGAATCCTACATTTAAACTCAAGTGATTCAGAAACATTTTACTTAAATGGAACACAAAAGAGTATATTTTGAGAAATGCTTCAGTGATCCATACAATGCAAGTAAGCAGGGCACATGTTTTTATGATTGCCAGCATTTTTCTTGATACCTTTTGTGTTTAGCAGGAAAAAAAATATTATAACATGAATCTATTTAAAGTTATTATCTATAATGTTTATTTTAAAAGAATAATAAATAAGTAAATACTCTATTGCTCTTATGAATACTCTTATTAATCAAGTTTGGATAGGATTTCAAATTATTGTTTAATTTTAAGCAATATAAAGAGAAACATTATAAACAAAAACAATAATATAAAGGCAGATGTAAAATAATTTGGTATTAAATATGACATTAACAGAATTATTCAGTAAAAGATGCAACATTTAATATGCAATAAATTACATCAGATTTATTAATGTGAAGTAAAGTTGGACTTTAGCCAAAATATTACTACAAGCAGCCTAAAATATCAGACAAATATACTGTTAAAATAAAAAAGCAGAATTATTAATTCTTTTGAGATTCACTGCATCAGCTTGCATAAGGTTTTGTTGTGCGATTTATTTTTGATCTTGTAAATCGATGCCTTTAGAACATTCACAACCAGAGAAAGGAAAGAATGGGTGACTCATCATAGGAAATTACACCCTGTTCATGCATCTCCGAAATATAAAAAAAAAAACATCTCGCTCACAATGCAGCACATACAAGCAAATTAAATATATACCTTGCAGGTACAAAATGTTATGTCAGACTATAGGCACATCCTCAGACATGAAGTGCTTGTTGCACTTTCGGTGTGACTTTAAGTGAGAGAGCGGGCAGCCATTCTGAAACTTCAGGGACAATATCACATGGCTGACATTCAACCTTAGAGGCTGCTGGGAGCTACGTGCAAGGTCTGTCTTGCTGATCATTGGCTGTGAGGTACACTCGTTCGAGTTAAAAAAGGACATCCATGCATGCCTTTCCATCATGGGAGCAGCATAAGCCAGCCTCCAGAGGAAGATTACATCACTGAGAAACCCCTCCCATCTACTCCTGTACATAGTAACTACAGATAAAGAGCTTTCAGTCTCTTTACAGTCCTCAGACAACACTTCTAAAGACAGACGGCTTACTACCGCTGACTGTCAATGAATATTGACTGAGTGGCCTGGTAGATAAGTTCAGGACAAACAAACAACACGTGATGCTTGACAAGAAGTCAAAGTTGTGCAAAAATGCTATAATCTGGCAAACAAAATAAAGAACAGAGGCAGATCTTGTTTTCTAGACCTGAAACATGAAGTCATGAGTGAACACATTTTTGGACAACAGAAATAAATAAAAGATTGACTTTCTGCTTATGACTTATTATGCTCAAAAATGCTGGATTTTTAAGGGTGGCTGATGGTTATACCTTCAACGATACAAGCTCAGCATATCAGCAATGACTCATAAAAGAAAATATCCTTGACTTTGTAGAACGTTGTTCCCGAAATATTCAAATATTCTTGGAAACACAAATCTCGACCACAGGCGTGTCAGACAGGTTTAGAAAAGAAAACCAATATCTGCAAATGAAAAATTAACAGTGTCAAATGTAAAAGCAAACCCTACAGTAACGTCATTCAACATATGCTATTCCTTCGGTAGTAAATAAACAGAAATCTGTCTGTTTACAGTCAAGTGGCCTTGCGTCTGTCTGCTGGTCTCTCGCTTCCACACATGGGCAATTCCAGCATTATGGACGTGACACAAAAACACTCTTAGAACGTAATTGTTACCAGTAAACTGAAACAATTGTTTATATTACACAAAACACCGGTTGAAAATATCCATCTGTGCACAAGTTTTCCATTTAAAAAAAAAACAAATTAACCTGCGATGTGGATGTGACAAAAAAAGTAGGGATGAACTGATTGAAGTTTGCCCGATTAGCGATAAATCTTATATTCGGAGGACGATAGCCTATACATATTTACAATGAACAACTGATTTTGTTGATTTTTATGTAGCTGCGATATCGGCCAATAAATGCTGTTTTTAGTGTTATTGTTATGGGTCCGATAATAAAATTAGGTCGATATCTTAAGGCCGATATGTTAGGTATGATTTCTGCCTACTGAACCACTTCTCATGCCTTTTACTGGCCCATAGTGATTTAATCGTCACCTGTTTTATGTTTTACTTTTTGTCAAGCAAAAGATTTTATGCATAAAAAGATGCCTATAGAAATGTACAGTAATAATAGTTCAGAGATTCGTTCAAACTTTTCTGACGTTTTAAATAAAATTAGTTGTTCACTGTATGTGTTTCCTTTTGGTTTCCTATATCGGCCTCCAAATATAAAAGAGATATCGGACAAAATCTCCATTTCGGAATGTTCCTATGTAAAACTCCAGAAAAGTTTGACCTAATCTCTAAACTAAAGTTACTATACATTTCTATGGCCCAACTTTTTATGCAGAAAATCTATTACTTGACAAAAAAAAAAACGACGAATAAATCCCTAGTGGCCATTATCAAGCATGAGAAGTGTTCAGCCGTCAGAAATAATACCTAACATATCGTCCTAAAGATATCGACCTAATTTAATTATTGAACTGATAATGATAATTCCAAAAACAGAATTTATTTGCCGATATCGATGAGGCTGCTGATATTTCTCCCGTCCCAAAAAAAAGTACTCGAGGATACGACGACCTTCTAAAGATTTATGTGACCTGAACCGAATCTTACCTCTTTACAGAAATAAAACAATGAATATATGTTAATACTCATGCGTCCGTTTAGGAGCACAATGTATGGATGTGACAACAACACACAATGTTATTCAAGGTAAGGTTGTCACAGAATGTCACAAAGCAGTCTTCCAGAAAGGTGTGGACCTGAACGGACTTCAGTCTCAGTTCACCTTCAAACTGGACTCAAACCAAAGCCGTGTGACCGGCACTCTCTCGGCCTGGGTCGTGCGGACCGGGGGGGAGAGAGAGACAGACAGAGAGAGAGACAGAGAAAGAGAGACATACAGAGAGAGCGAGAGATAGACAGAGAGAGACACAGAGACAGAGAAAGAGACACAGAGAGAGACACAGAGAGAGAGAGACAGAGCGAGAGATAGATACAGAGAGACACAGAGAGAGAGACAGAGAAAGAGACAGAGAGAGACAGAGAGAGACACAGAGAGAAAGAGAGAGACAGAGAGAGAGAGACACACAGAGAAAGAGAGAGAGACAGAGAGAAACACAGAGAAAGAGAGAGAGACAGGGAGAAACACAGAGAAAGAGAGACAGAGAGAGAAAGAGAGACACAGAAAGAGAAAGAGACAGAGAGAGAGAGACACAGAAAGAGAGAGAGACAGAAAGAGAGACACAGAAAGAGAGACACAGAAAGAGAGACAGAGAGAGAGAGAAAGAGAGGCAGAGAGACACAGAAAGAGAGAGAGAGACAGAAAGAGAGGCAGAGAGACACAGAAAGAGAGAGAGACAGACACAGAAAGAGAGACACAGAGAGAGAGACACAGAGAGAGAGAGAGAGACAGAAAGAGAGGCAGAGAGAGACAGAAAGAGGCAGAGAGAGACAGAAAGAGAGAGAGACAGAAAGAGAGAGACACAGAGAGAGAGACAGAAAGAGAGGCAGAGAGAGACAGAAAGAGAGAGAGACAGCCGGCCGGCCGTTCGACCTTGGGAGGCGTGCAGATAAGAGAGAGGGGTCACTGTACTCACCCAATTTCACGTCACGCACAAGCGTGGAGACCCGGCGTCAAGTGACGTCACACGCGAGTGCTGCGGCACACAACAAACCTGTGCGCGCTCGCGCGTGGAAGGTGACTGCTGCGCTTTTATAAGAGCGCGCGTTCACGCGGCGCACCGGAAGTCACAGAAATGCCATATTCTGTGTGCACGGCGTCAGTGGTCCGCGTTATGCCGCCGTGCACCTCGGGATTGTAACGCATGCTGCGTGTGTTAGCACTCATGCTAACTGTGCACGGCTGCTTTGAGAACTCCTAAATCAATTTATTTGATTAAAGACACACTCCGGAAGTGACATTGTGACACGAACGCACGCATTTAATGATGTAATAAAATAATAAACACTGATGTTCGTATGACCTACAATTATAACGCGCGGTAGGCCTCACTTGTGAATGAATGACACGCTGGGTTTACGTCATCATCTCATGTAACCGATTAACGGATTTCTGGATTTAAATCATAACAGAAGTCAAGTTTATAACAATGGCGGTTGAGATGTCAGAAACATGTCACACTTGGCACAATAATGTCTGATTCGGGCTTTAATACTCACTGTGTTTATGCGATCCTCGCACCGCCACTGTGAACCGTGTCTCTTAATTTTAATGTTACGTATTTAGGGCCCAGCGTGTCCCCCCCGCGCGCGTCTCTTGTCTCTCTCTCCTCCCCACGTGTGGACCGACCGAGCGCACGCTCTAAAAACAGAGCTGCATCAGCTGATCAAATCTCGCGAGAGCTCCGAGCGTAAAATCTCGCGAGAGCTCCTAGCGTAAAATCTCGCGCGACTTGGAGGTCATCATGGTGACGTTGATGTTTGTTATAAATATGTATTTCTTAATATAATTTTATATTTACTTTTTATATTTTTTTATAACTCATTTTTTAAATATAACATGAAATACACTTCCTGACGTATATATTAAATGTTTAGAAATGTGTGTCATTTGCCTTTGGTCAGGAAGGTGGCGTCCTTGAACTTTAAAATGTGATTAATTTAATTACATTTTTATTCATATTTAAATTTATGAATTTCGTGGATTTACTTTTTTTAATTTAATTTAATTCAAAAAATTTTATGAATGTGTATTTTATTCATATGTTTATTATTTATTATTTACATTTAAATGTGTCTGCAAAGCTGGCCTGATTTATAGTAAAAACCGAATTGAACAGAATTAATTTGTTTATAATTAAAACAAAATTATCAAGTTGCTTTTAAACCCCAGCCCTGATGTTTATTATCTCGAGATATTTACAAACACGAGAGCCTCAAAATACACATATATTAAATTATTATTCACCTATAAGAGTTACTTTAATGATAATGATGTTATGCAATATAATTGTATGTTTATGCATAAAAGGTTTTTATGTATGTATGTAGACAGCCGAGTGTATAGAAAATAATTAACTAAATTTGACATTATCTTTGAAAAAAGGAGATATGTTGATCACATACACAAGACAGCCAAAAAATATTGATCTAAGAGTTTTGATAAAAAACTGGTTCAGTTTCCTAGATGTTGGTTTTTTACATTAAAATCATATTGGAATTGATATTATATAATGAATATAAAATATCATAATTAGTTTACGTCAGAGTAACAATGGATTCCATAGATAACACAGCATGTATACAGGGTTGAGGGAAACTTTTATTACGAACACTGGTATAATTTAATTGCCATGTTATACATGTACAGCAACTAACCGCTTTACAAAAAAGCAAGTAATACAATATCACATATATTTACACTTGTATTTATATACCTTCCAATTTTACACAAACATATTTACAAGGGACTAATACATCGTTTACAGATGATCAATGCAGTTAAAAATGTGGCATATGAATCGGACAAACACACATCTTGAATTATAAAATAAACCACTTTTAGTGTGTTTATGATGAATACGTAAGACAATTTAACCACATTTTAAAAGGCTTAGGGGCATTTCATTTGTCTACCTGCTGCCAGAGTAGCCAATCCTGTGCCTTCATTAGTATCTTAATGCAATAAAATCAGACATCCACAAATGATTAAGTCAGTTTTAGGTAAGAGCAATGCAACGTTTCAGATTTACTATACAGAAGTTATATTCTGGTTATTCAGAGTAATGGACGCAAATCAATAAAATCTCAATTGGGTCAATGATGTTCCTTCATAATATCTGTTTTCTACACAACTGCTAAGTTGACATGGAAAAATCAACTGTTAGGAGTATTGTTGCAGTAATACTTAGTGCACTAAAAGGACGATACAAAATGTAGAATAACCAAAAGTGTTTGAATCCACATGGTAGTAAAGTTGTAAAACAAAAGCAGAGTAAAAAGAAACCAACAAACGGAACAGAAAAGACGACATTGATTTGGTCCCAATCCAAGAGCGAATCATGAGATACTCTTGTTTATGAATGCATTCATCTTTTGGAAAAAATGTAATAATGCACTCAAGAATATTCTGGCAGGTACCCTTCTCTAGCAAAACAAAAACATTCCCTTTAATAGTATTCCAACACAGAGCACTCCCTTTACTTTACCCCCCTCTAATAAAAATACTACATAATCAATGAATTGGAAATGATGAATAATCTTGTTGTTTGTTACCAGGTACTTAACATTTTCCTTAATTTTTACAGTTTGTCTTATCAACGTACGCAGAAAACATATTGCACACACATTTTATTTGATTGCATCGTGGAGTCATGTTAATGTTATCTTATTTACCATTTAATTCTTAAATGGCATATCTTTGTTTGTCAAAGCCATCGCTTACATTCCCAAGAACCGATTAGTCGCTGTGTGAGATATTTAAACCAGATGGAACCAACAGATTTAAAGCAACATACAGATAAACATAAAAATCTACAAAATGAACAGCTCACAACAGTTTCTCACAATATAGCAAACTAGTCTTTGGTGCAATGTTACTATGTCAGTTTGTCTTGGGACGTGGATTCATGTGACACTACTTGTGTGAGACTTTAGTGAGAAAAATGTGTAAAATAAAAATGCGCAGATGATTCCAGATCATACACTTTTAATTATGTGCAGTTTCGACACACATAGTGTTCAACAAGTAACATATTGCACCACGGTGAAAAATTAGGAATCATTTTAATGCTGATTTGTATATGGAAAATATGGATTTGGAAAATGGTACTCCTTAAGCCACATCATTTAACTGTAATTTTTAATAAAGCAGAATTTCTATAATGAAGGATTGAATACTATACAGACCCCCCATTCTATACTTTGATGATGTAAGGACGATCGCAAAGCAATACCTTCATGTGATTTCTAAAAGGATCATCTACATTTACAGAATAAATAGTTTGATGTTGCAGTACGATATCTTTGTATCCGATGGTCACACTGGAGATAAGTGTGGACATGTTACTTTATATCTTAAAGCCGCAACACGCTTTTTTTATAATTAGTACCTGTTTTCCCTTCCTTAACAAGGTCTTGCCTATTTTACAAACTATACACAGCTGAAAACCCTGACAAAGGCACACAATGGATAAAATCAGAACCCAAAATCCTTATTGTCGTCATAAGTATATTACACATCTCTTTCCGTGTGTTGGATCACAAAGATGTCAGATCTCCAGTTTTCAAGCCCGTGGATATCGGGTTCTCAACAACAGGCTGTTTATCCATCTCAAACGTGGGTCCAAGACAACAATGAAAAGGCAGATCATGCCGGGCCAGAATAATGAGGCTGCAGGTCTCCACACAGTAAATATTGGTCATCCGTTCGCTGTAGTGGTTATTTAATCAGTTTCTCTTAGTCATTTCAGACTTTGATAAAAGAGAAGTCTGTGCAAGTTGCGAGATGAAGAGAAAAGAATGCCTCTCGATGCACGTTCAAAGTGGGAACTCGAAGCAAACAGAGATGCGCATGTGCCCCCAATCTATCGTTTAAATGCACAGTTTTAAAACTCTTGTTTTTGGTGTCATTAAGTACAATGCGGAGCATTAAACGCAAACCCTGAGCTCCCCTGCGTGAATGGCGAGCTTCTGTCAAACCTGTATCTCTTCTTTCTCCAAGACGAACGAAATCCCCAAGCGGTTCTATATTCAGGAACCTTGTTAAACTGGACGGCTGAAAACAAAACTGATTCGTGGACAAGCGCGATAGCCAGGAACAATTTCTCAAAACCTCTCAGACGATCTTTTTGATGCTTGGCCGTCTGAAGCTGCCCGCACTGCGTTGCTTTTGCACCTGACTGGCTGACCCGTGTCGCGCTCGCCCGCTGGAGGAGAGGCTTGAGGTGGGCGAAATCTCAACGTTCTCCTTGTCGATACCTGCAAGAAAGAGATGCTATGTTACCACTGAATCTGCAACGTTTCTTGCAACACGTTTGTCTTCATGAAAAACTGAATGACCCTTTCAAACATTTAGAAATTTATTTAAATTTATCTAATGTACTCTTTAATATTAGGTGTCACAAATACAGCTTGGTCTTTGACGTGGAGCCTGGCATTATATTTGGTAAATACAAATAATAAACTGTAGGGGGCTCAGTAAGTGTACTTAACCTTTTGTACAGATTCTGTAAAGTTTGTATACTGATCCTTTGTAAATTATGTCTAAATTTCTTGCATAGCTATTATAGCAAGTTTGTGTGACCCATGTAACCAGTGAAAATTTGGTATTTTATTATTTGTTGTTTAACCATAAGTCAGGCAACCAATCAAAAACAACTTTAACACTCACCTCATTAATTATTTATTAATGTCATATATGCAAGACTGTGTGATTTATGCATATGCATTTTTTGACTTTCTTAAAGATGCTTTTTCTGACTATTTATTGGTATGTGTTTAGGTAGAATTGTTATTTTTATTCTATTCTTTAAACAAAATTGCTTCTATTTGTATTTCTTTGAAAACACAAACTGGAATAATGGGTCAACGTAGAAGGTGCTTTGTATTTCGCAGATCTCAAATACTTCATAGAAATAAGAATATATGAACTTTAACCAACACAACTGTATTATTTGTACTTGTATTTAAAACAAAAAATGACTTATTTATCACATAACATTTAAGATGAGTTTTTATCACATTATCCATATGTTGTGTCAAGTCTCCGCATTGCTGTTGGGTGGCTTTATTCTAACCTTTTCTTTTTGTTTAAATTCAACAGTCACTGAACTGGAATGGCTACAATCCATCTAAAAATACTAAAATTACTTCAATTGACTCCTACTTTTTTCTGTGGCTGTATGTATAACAATTTTTAACCTCAAGTAAAAAAATGACACTTCAAGTGTGAAAAGCCCAAAGCGACGCTTTTAAAACTGCAAATGTGATGTCCTATCATATTATAAAGCAGCTGTTTCTGAGTGTTGGTTAACACCATTCCCTTGTGGTCTTAACCTCACACATCCTGTTAAAGTAGCCCGTCCTTGCTTTGATCTGAGAGTATCCTCTGCAGCCAGCTTACAATAAACAACCCTTTCCGATAAGCTGTAAATGGCAACAACTGCTGTTTTAACACAATGGAGGTCAATGAGGTACCTGGGAGGGCGAGGTGAGGTGGGAATACGGCCGACTTAGAGCAAGGCAGACAGGCTTCAAACAGAGAAAGTAGAAAAGAAAAAATAAAGACATGAGTGACACATCCACAAATCAAAAGAGGACAGGAAGGACAGATGAATGGAAGAAACAAGAAATTAAAATAAAAATGGCAGCTCATAAAAATGTTTAACTTGGTTTAACAGTAACGGCTAACGTAAAGCAGCTGTTAATATTAGGGCTGGGTGATATAGTATATATGATATTTGTAATGATTCTGCTGAGATGTTTAAATGAGAACGTATAAACTAGCAGTTTTTAGGCACAGTTTCAAATTCTTTTTTAAAATGTAATAAAATTATATTTGTTTGGCAAACTAAATGTTTGTTTCCACTATACGAAATTCTTCATATCACAAAAAACATAAACTTCAGTATTAAAAAACAAAGTATAACATATGTATACTATATAAAATATAAGCAATTGAATTACAGATCACAGAAAATTTTTAAATCTTTCATCTATTTATTCATCCTCTTATCATTTAAACACGCATGACTTTCATTTTTTGCAAAACACAAAAAGATATGTAAAAAAATTTAATTAAAACCATTGGTCTCTATTGACTTTCACTGGTTTTGTGCCCATACAATAGAAGACGATGAGGCCAACAGTTTTTGTTAGCAACATTCTTCAAAATATCTTCTTTTGTGTTATGCAGCGCAGTGTCATACAAGTTCAAAATGACAAGAGGGATATATATGAAAACTTTAATTTAGCGACAAACTATTCCATTGATAAGTCAAATCATAAACTGATTTAAAAATACTCAAATACTCAATACTAAAAAACATTTTATCCTTATGTATTGAAACACTTTTTACCTCATTTGACATTTGAAAATCTGCCAAAACGTCTACTCAAAAAAAAAATGTATTTGATTATATGGCCCAGCCCTAGTTAATATAAGCTCCAAATGCAGATTAAATTCATATCACAGAAAGAAATTCATCAATAGGAATGGACTTTAACATTTATTTCATAACAGGGGTGTTTCCTGCATCATTTACATACATAAATACCTCTGTTATATATGTAGCCCTTTTACTGGCCTATTAAAACTCAACAGTATCACACTGCCATCACTGAAAGAAAGTAAAGACAAGAAATAGGCACTTAAATAAGTTACCACAGTTGGCAAACTATAGAACTGGACATTAATTGCCCAACACAGCTCTATAGTTTAGGTTTGTACCAGCTGATTTCGACGGCACCTCCTCTGTGCTTCGCGGGTGGGTGAGAGTTGGGGACCGTCTATAAACTATAGGGCCCTCTGAATCGACAGCACATTCCCAATGAAAAGGAGACAGAATGCAGTGAGGTTAATGAAGATACAAATGCAAAGCATAGGTGTAAAATGCACACAGGCGCACACACACACACACAACATCCAAGCCCTGTACATTCTAATCTAAAGAAAGCCTGAGACAAGTAAAGAGCATTTGGGGGTTTCAGATACAAACGCTCTTTTTACCACAAATAGTGCGATGTGTTTGATGTTTAAAGGTTAAGTGGTTTAGTTCTGCTAGGCTTGTGCACAAGTCAAGTGTTGTTTCTGTTCTGCACCAAATAAATAAATGTGGAAAAGAATGCAAAGTGGGCGGGGCTATCTTTTCTGGTGCTGCAGATGCAAATAACTGAAGCATAACTAGCTATTTATTGCAGTGTTAGTCACAACTCAGGATGTTAAAACAACTATTTTGTCTCACACATCACTTATCACCTGAAAAGTGATATCTGCAAAATTAAAACAACGCAATCCCATCGCGATTGTAAATGTGTATAAAAAGTCAGCAAGGTTGTAAACGTGTCTGTTATAAAGTAAAGACTGACCTGGTGAGTGTTGTGAGGTGGCGAGTGATGTCATTGAGTTGGACAGGTTGAGGTTGGCGGTGATGCTGAGTTGGCTCTGGACAGTGGGCGGGTACGGGGAGGTGGGCGTGCGTAGTGACTCCTCCCCTCCCTCTTCCTCAATGCCAGGAAGGTAGGTGTCAATCAAAGCATCTAGAAACTTTACCACGAGTTCAGCATAATCCGGGATTTGAGTTTGCTGTAAGAGAGAGTTATTACATTTATTTTCATTTCATTAAAATTAGGATTTAATTATTTTGTGACACTGCCTGTGAAAACCAGTCTTAAGCTAGAAAATCTAAGAACATAAGAATTGAACATTGATTTTACCTGTTAATTTCACTGACTTTAATCTTAGAAATGGTCTTACTCAGTCAATATTAATGATATCAATGTTATATACTCGCAGAATGTTCTTTATATTGGGCAGAACGATTTTATGTATAAAAAAGTAAATAACTTAAAAAGACTTCAGCTGGGATTTTACAGGACGTGTCACATTTAGTAAAACAAACTATGTTTGATCAGTCACGCCATGCTATTCATACAGCCATGTGGCAGCCAACAAAATATATTTCTATGAGATTCTGTGAAATTTATCCCAATGAGACCTTACAATTTATGTGATCAAAACAAGATGATCCAAAAACTACAGTTTCAGCCCTATTGAACATCCAGGATAAAACAAATAAGCAATACATCCCTGTCTTATTAACGCTCACAAGGGAACTGTGTGATGGTAATAGTTCGGACAAACCAGATGGGTTCAGAAGATGTTTGGGGAGGGCGTTTTGCTCAATAAATCGAATTTCTCTTTCGCACTTTGTTGGTTGTAAGAGCCTTTAATCATACCTTAGAGAAGGGCCCAGCAAACCTCCAAAGTCCATTGAATCCAAAGCCTGTGAAAGAAAGAGAAAGAAAGTTTGAAACGTATTTTATGTGGAAAACTTCCCTTTAAATGCTTTCTTTCAGAATGGTCAGTTGCCCAGAAAATGAATGTGAATGGACATATGACAATTTACTCTGTAAGCACGACGGCTGGTACTGTGGGGGCGACTCCTCATGATAGACCACGTTCTGAATGATGCCATGGACCGGGTTGAGGAGGTTTGGATCCTGGCACATGGAAAGGACGGTGCTGATCTTGGAGTCCAGCAGGTTGTGGCTAGAGTAAAAGAGATACATGATGAATGAACTAATAGGAAGGTCTTGAGGTACTTCATTTGTCATACAATCCCCAAGCAGCCAGTATTGTCGTCCTTGAAAACCTCCTAAAGCTCTAATTGACATCCATTCTATAAAAAAAATCTGTAAATTTGTACTTTAACCAATGACCCTTACAAATACTTTAGGTGTGGGTGCCAGACCAAATAGCTCTAGAAAGGTGTCACTTACACCACAGGAAAAACTTTGGGGAAAACCACACTGGCTTCGGCCAAATACTCGTACAGGATTCGCTGATGGAACTCATCCGTAGTGTATTTGACAAGTGTTGCCTGCAAAAAGTACACAAGGATACAATAATTATTCTTTATGTGAGATTCTCTTTCAAATTGTGTTCGTATATACACAAAAGCAGATATGAAGCATGTACCAGCACAGTGAGAAGCAGCGTTTGGATCTTCGGGTCTGTGAGAACTTTATCATCCAGTAGTACATTAGACTCAGACATGGACACTTTTCGTAAATGGGAGTTTGCTATTCTCTGGGTTTCTGGAATGGAAGATGTTAATGTGCATGGTCAAATAGTGTCCATCAACTTGCGAACCATATATATATATTAACCTTCCTATGAAAACCTTGCTAAGGTGCTTTTCCACATTAAATCAATCTACATAATGAAGAGAACATTAAGTGAAAATATAATCTTGATATTCTAAAGGTATACTTAAGGAGTAAGGTCATGCCAGAGATTCAATGTGAAATTAATAGCTTGAATCAACTTTGATGCTCAATATCTCAAAATTTGTTTTTCTGACTTTAGCCTGGTTTTCACAGGACGGGTAATATGTAGATGTATCTGAACATTCTTACCAATCTCATAATCGTTTTCAGAAACCCGCCTCATTTTTGGAGGTGTGGTGATGCCCGACTCCATGTCTGGTCTCTTTGGAGCTTTTGAGTCTGATATCAAGTGATCAAAACTCTTTCTTGTGCCTGTGATAAAACACAATACAACTTGTTTTCAAGTATTAAATAATAGAAAAGCTAAATTCCCCTACTTTAGACTGTGCTCATACCCAGAAGTTTCTTTGCGTTGGCCTGTGATGGCTGGCCCATGTCAACGCTCATGGATTTGCGTGGGCGAAGGCTGGTCTGTCCCATGGCGGAGTACTGTGGTGCGAGGCTATGCTCGGACACTTTCGGAGAAGCCCAGGGCTGATTTTCTCTCAACAGTCTGGGACATGAGAAAGTGTGAGTACACAAGTAATATATAAATGAACACAGTGTGGGTTGGAACAGCAACTTTCACCTGCATCCAGGCTCAGCATCATACACAGTGTATGTGTCCATTGGGAAATTGTCCATGCTGACGTCTGAGAGCAGTAATGACTTCCTGTGTTTAAGGCTGCAGCGGCTTCTTACTTCCTCAGATACCGTGAGCAAAGCTATAAAACCAACCATTAGCTTTCAGGATTCAGACGCAGCACTTCATTTCTTGTTCTGAATGTTTTATGTTTAGCTCACCTGCCAGATAAGCGACGCTCTGCGTGTTCACCTCAAACTTATCACAGCTGAGATGTTTTCCCACCAGCCCCAACAGCGTGTGAAGTATACGAACTGTTCGCGCCACCGTGGTGGATGAAGGATGTCTGTATCCTACATAAGAAAGTGTGAGTACACAAGTAATATATAAATGAATACAGTGTGGGTTGGAACAGCAACTTTCACCTGCATCCAGGCTCAGCGTCATACATTAAAAGATATACAGGCACAAATAAGGCCTAAGAAATTCAGAATATGCTTAGTGATATAAAGTGGCATAAAGCCAGTGCTGACTTGCATAAAAAAGCCTGGAAGAAAACCACAGATCTTCTGATCATTACCTTTAAGTAAGTGCCCCACTAATGCAAAGTTGAAGTTGGAGGAAAAGTTTAGTCCAACAAAATGGTCCATTTGTTTACAGTGCCATTCCAGTGGCTTCCGGATCTCCATGAACACTTCCTCAGGGCTCTATAAAGAATTAACATTTTTATAAATAGGTGACATTAATGCTTTGGTTCCTAAAAAATACAACAATTTTATCTAGAAAGTATAGTCCTGTGCGTAACAAACTGTGCAAAGCACCTCTGCCCCGGCTGGGCTTTCGTGGCATTGCATGAGGGCGGGGCATAGGCGAAAATAAACACAAAGTCATTTTAGTCTCAAAATAATGTTGCTAAAATTATAGCGATAGAACAACTTTTATGGTCACACTTTTCATCATCTTGTCAACAAACCTATGCGTATTGCACAGAGGGCGGAAAAGCTTAAAGACAACATTTACAATTATTAAAAAAGACTTTTCAGTAAGTATCTAACATTTTTGCAACAGTTACTATAAATGTTATACATTTTAATACTTTATTCTATGTGGGAGGGTACATAATTGAAAAAGAACCCAAAACACATTGTAAATGTTCATTATTGGAATAGATTTTTTTATTTTGTAAATGCGTTATATTTACTATTGTAAAATAAAAAAAACTCCAAAGTACATACAAGTTTAAATAGACTATACATTGGTAAAAATGTAAACATTATTGATGAAACCCTTGGTTGTTATTAAAGCAACAATAGTTTACTTGTGCTCACTGTTTATCCCACGTGCTTCGTATCCGCAATTATTTGTTTTCAATGTTGAAAATGCTGTCGCTAAGCATCCCCGCCATCAGTGCTCTACATGTGAGTGTGTTTACAAGTTTATGTAACAGACCCGGAGCCCAACGTAACATGTGCGATTCTATCCGATCAGAGACTACCATTGTAATAATTTATTATTTTTAAGGTCAAAATACGACAGTGTTGCTTTAAACTCTGATAATTTTAAGATAAGTAATTTTATTGTATATATATATATATATATATATATATATATATATATATATATATATATATAAAAAAGAAATATGGGGGCCTTAAAGCGTTAAAAAATAGTAAACATAGGTAAAGTGTAGTTCTGATTAAGAACACTGGGAAGCTTTTTTATTTGGTTATTGTAATTGGCATTGGTTTACAGAGTCTTTTACCCATTAGTCGGACACAAAGGATTATTGAAGATCTTAACTGTAGACGGCCCATACGGATAACAACATCATTCTAGTAGATACACTGTATTCAACTATGCAATATGACCAATCTTGTGTTACATTTCTTATAATTTAGTACCTTATCATTAAACACCCGAAGGTTGTCCAGCGTGTGCAGGTTCTGCTCAAGCAATGCAGTACCAGCGGAGTAAAGACTCACTTCATCCAACTGGAGGACAGCCACAGCCACCCAGAACAGAGCTTTATGCATTGGAGAATCCTGCAGAGTGTTATACATTAGCTTTTTTTCAGCTTAACTTCTCAAATTGCAATTAATCTATCCAGTTATACGTAAAAAAAGCATTTCATTTATACAGCACTATGAATTTTACTGGTTTTGTTTATTAAAAGCACAGAAGTGACTGTACCTGATCAAGAAGAGGTTGTAGTTTGGTAAGTGCGATGACTGTGGCCTCTATAAGAACCTGGCTGTTGTAGTTGTCCGGCCCCTTTAAGCAGCTCTCCAACCCCTGTTTGAGAACAGCATTCATCAGACAGAGCATGACGGCCGTTAGACTAGCGCAATTCTGAATCATAGGAACATATGGCATCTATACACTATCCTCATCACACATTCTGGAAAATCAATAATGATATCCCACACAATACCCCGAGATAGGACAAAGTATGGAAAAATAAACCAAAATATAATACAGTACATTAAAATATCACCAAAAGATACTGTGCCAAAAGTTACCCGGTCGATGCTGAGAAGAGGACTGGCTTTGCTGAGAATACGGATGATCTGTTTGAGCTGCCCGTGAGTCACTCGCTTACTAATACAGCCGAACACAACCAGAGCCCGAGGCTGAAGTGATGGGTTGTACTGGAAGGCAAACCTATAAAAAATAATTCGGTTTTATTTAAAGACAAAATCATTCTACTGTGATTTTCTTGCTATTTTAAAATTTGTGAGCCCACTTTTGAGCAAGTTCCGTCCACTGATCCAGCCATTTGCATCCAGGGATGTCCCTCATACAAGCCTGTCAAAACAAACAATGTGTATAAAGTGTATAAATTAAACTTAAAGCAAAAGGTAGAAAAATGTTAAAACATTTTTTAAGGGCTTCTAAACCAAAGTCATAGCACTTAATTAATATTTGTTAGCCAAACAGATAATGTTTGTAAAGCTACGCACACACTTATCAGCTTGCTTCTACATCACTGCATATGCGCCATAATAAACTGCCCATGGAATACGTGCCAAATATAGTGCTTTAAAAATGCTTTAGGTATAGTGATACACAAATTCTACATTGTTAGAAATGTTAAAAGATCTCAATTTTATATTCTATTTCTATTCTTTCATTAAGTGTACTCTATTATCTGAAGTCACTTTCCAATGAGGGATCATGTAAAAGCATTAATAATGTATTACTTTAATAATAGTAACTGACCTCCATGATCTCCAGAAGGGCCTCTGTAACGGTTTCTAGGGAGGACAGAGCAAATGTCTCTCTCTCATAGGACCCGGGTGAGAACGAGCGGTCCCTGTAGCTGGAGCGGAAGGCTATGACTGCTGCAGATTTTACCTTACTGATGCCAAACAGCAGGTAGAACTTGGGTAGAGAGAACTCAGTCAGACTTAGACGCAGTACCTGTTTTGTTTCCTCTGCAGAAACAGTGTCCGAAAAATAGAAACAGCAGAAATCAGACTCATAATTTGACATATTTTTATACAACATGCAAAAATAAGCACAAAAACAAAACAATAAAATCTCATCTTAAATTAATGCATGCTTCTTTGGGAACAAGTGAAGAATATTATCTTTGTTTGCAATAATTTGGGAGAATATTATAGGAGCTTTTAAAGTGCAGTTTTTAACATTATTTAAAACTATTAAATTATTATCGTAATATAATTCAAATGAAATGTAAGTTTAAATATTACTTAGAAACAACAAATAAGTAAAATTGAAGGCACTTAAATGATTCTGACTAAAAATAAATAAATACTAGACCAAAACTATCACTGTTATTAAAGCTACATCAAATGTTAAACTTGACACAATGAAAACAACAAAACTGCTAAAAATTTCACAAAATGAAGACTAGTAGTGCTTGATAATAACAGAAATTATAATCATCATTATTTCACACAATGTTGAGATCACGATTATTTAACATAATTACACAAACGACTTTGGAAACATCAGTATCAAAAACTTAATAAATTTAATAAAAATAATATAAAAATGTTATTGATAAATATTATTATAAATAAATATGGTTGTTTTGAAAGCCAAAATTAAAATGGAAAATCAGTTACAATTAATTGCACCGCCCAAATGAAAACTTACCATGTAAACTAAAAACATTAAAAGCATTAATATTTTATTTTTTAAATGTAATTACTGAATTAATATTTCATAATATGAATAAACCAAAAACAGTAACATTTAGAACTTCTAGTGAAAGTTAATAGGAGGAAATTGACTTCATTTTCATGTTAGTATAAATGCATTTTTAAGCAGAAAAATATCACAAGAATTTGCGACAACCACAACCAATAAAATTAGGCATGAATGAAGAATATTATTCTCATTTGTTTCTCACCACTGAAATTGAGCTGTGAGCAGGTGCAGAGGGAATGTATGATGTTAATAACAAGACCATGTGTTGATGCTCTGAGAGACAACGGGCCAGTGGCCACCAACAGGGTGACAACGTGGAACAGGTATGGTAGGTGAGCAGCGACATCCAAAGAGTTGTTGAAGGACAGCATGAGCATATATCTGGCCAAAATGGCGATGTCATCCCACATCAGATGTTGCTCCAAGGTTGGGGTGGGAGACAGGCAGGTCTTATCGATGATTTTACACATTCGCCCAATCACCTGTTGGAAAATATGATATAAGCAATATTTATTTCTAATGTGCATAGTGTTTGGGTTATCTATATAACATACATGAAATATATAAATAATGGTGTAAAATAATTTTGCTCATCTTGTTAAGTGTTACCCCATCAACCCCAAAATGATCTTCTTCACTTGACATGCCCCATATAAAGAATAAACACTTCTTTGAGTGGATGGGGATTTCTTGCTGACCGTATCTTTCAACATTTTCCCTTATCAGTATATGAGCAGGAGTGGGGAATAGGAACTAGCAAACATGTAATAATATATTGATTCTTTTTTCGGCGATGTTGAAACTACACAGAAAGTCCCTTTTATCTTTACTCAGCGATAGGTACACAAACATGACTCGATTACATTGCTCTCTCAGTAAGATTATACTCAATTCCTCATTTAACCTCAGAGCAGCTCTACTACACAAGTGTTAGAAAGAGCAGATGCACCAGCTGCACAAAGACTGGCCTTGTGCTCAGAAACTGGCTCATTGCGACATCAGCAGAGGCTGGCACATGTTAACCAAACAATATTCACATATAATCTACATATCTGACAATTAAAATGGACAAAATTTGTAAATATTTTAAAGTGAGTGAAAACAGGAAAATCTGATTTAAATTACTTTTCGTAAGCCCGGGACAATAGATTTAACAAATTCGTTAGAGTGTCTGTCCTTTTGCTTAAACCTCTCACAATGACCTCCATTGAACATAATGAATAACAGTTGCCCATATAATTGGAGCAACTGCTCGACTGGTTAACTATTGTCTGTCGGTGCGCACACACGTACCAATTGAACATTTGTGTACAAACACTTAGGATAATAGATGCTGGGCAGAAGAGTTAGTCAGCGTGGATAAGATCACAAGAGGAATGATTGAAGAACTCAAGGGACATAAGCACTAAACGGTAAGTGCACATCTATTTTTGAAAGTGTTAGTGGACTAGAAAGGAAGATAGAAAGACTAAGTCTTGTTAAGAAGAAAATAAGCATTAATAGATTATTAAAATTTGAAAGTAGTAAAGGAAATATATACAGAAAGTAGAGATTCCAAATTCTGTCAATTTAAAACTCTATATAAAAAGTATGTAGAAAAACTCTACACTTATCTATCTTATGGTGGTATAGATAAAATGATGAGATTATACAAGCAATTGATTCACTATCAAAGTAGTGTGAGCTTGTAAATGCAAAACTATTTAGCACTTGCAAAACATACTAAAAATAGAAGCACCAGTTGTAATTATGGGCTAGCAGCAGAAGTACAAAAACAAACACCGATCGAAGCTTGGTATTCTGGTCTTGGTTTTGCTATGTTTCCATTTCCTTACAGGGATAGGTCACCCAAAACTGACAACTGTAACATCATTTACTTACTCTTCTTGTCATTTGAGACCTGTGTGACTTTCTTAAGCAGAACACAAAAGAAGATATTATGAAAAATGTTTGGAACTGCTGCAGCACCTATACATTTTATGGACACCAACAACCATTATTAGTAAATGAGTGCCAGTTCCTAACGTACAAAATATCTTCTTTTGTGTTCTGCAGAAGAATGTAAGAGGTTTAAAATGGCAAGAGGGTGATAGTAAATGATGACAGAATTGATAGAATTTGATTTTAAATGATAAAAAACGAGCAATTATGGCATTGGGAGTAAACGCATACCTTGCTGGACACAAGCTTGACATTTCCTGATGCCAGTGCGACAGCTGTATCAGCCATCACTTCAGCCTTAATAGATCCTAAACCACCAGTAGCACTAGTCTTTATAAAGCTATCCAACACAACATCCAGCAGGTCTGTGATCTATAAACACAAATTGTAAAGACATCTGTAAATCTGTAATGGCCTTGACATAGTCACATCAATTTTTTTAAAATATCTCAACAGATGCAAAATAACATTCGAAATGAATAATAATGTTAACCCATTTATAATACTTCAGTCATGCTGTTGACAGGGTTATTGGATAGGATAAGCTAATGAAAAAGGACAATAAACCAAGGCAATGTGTTCTGCAAAGACAAAGGACATACCTGCCCCAAGCTGCCCCATATCTTCGCCTGTATGGATGGGTACATCTGTTTCTCATTAATGGTCATCGTGATGAGCTTGTCCAGGATGGCGGTGACACGCTGTCTTTTAGCATCGTCATTGTGTTTGCAGAAACGCACCAAATTACGCAGCCAGGGAGTCATGTATTCCAGACAAAGATGCTTTAACTCAATACCTGAATCGCACAAAGAAACATTTAAGTTTAACCTTGTGTCAATAATGCTACAAAAATATGGTTCTTGTAAGTGCTGATTTTTATACAGACTTGATTTGCTAAAGCCAGAGATGCACTCTTCCAGAAACTCCAGAGTAAGGTGGGGTTCATTGGCTGCAAGGGTTTTGCTAATGGACACTATAAAAAGTGTGTTGTTGGCTGGGATGCACAGACCAGATGTTTCCAGAAGCTGGCCTTCAATCTTCAGGTTGAAGGTGCAGGTTAAGGCACAGAGGAGATTGTATGCGGCTGACCTGGTAAATGAATTTTTTTATTTAGTTCATTTTTGAGGCACGATTATACTTTCTTCATAAACCGTGTTGGCCTAAAAGTCCTAGAACCGTTAACTTGTCATGATAGGTCTCAATTCTAGAAATGTGAGACATCAAATTGAAGAGCTAAGGATTGCTGAAATGAAGTTCACTCAAATATAAAATTTCTGTCATGAATTACTAACAGTCTAGTTGATTCGAACTTGTGAATGCCAACTGCATGAACTTGTATACGTTTTGTTAAACATAGACAAAAGACATTTGGACGAATACCTTCAACCAGAAAATTTTTGGACCCCATTGTCGACCATTATAATGGTATTTATACCAATAACAGAACTTGTTACTCTCCTAAATATTTTTAAATGTATCATTTATAAAGTACTATATCCTACTATTAATGTCATTTGGGTCTAAGAATGGTTTAGTTACAAGTCAAATATCTTTCTCTTAGTTTAACTCAAAGGTGAGTAAATAATGACAGATTATTGGTTTTGGACGAAAAATCCCTTGGAGTCAGAAAATACACAAAAATAAGCTATAATAAGTATATGAAAAATATTATTCAATAGTCTCATTCCTTGATTTGCAATATATATAAATATATTTAAAGTTTTGAATGACAAGTTTACGATTGTAGCAGTGTCAGATTGGTTTCGGGACGGCAAGTTCAAGGGCCGCCCCAGATGAACCAAAGACACAAAGAAGGAGAATTAGAATTTCTAATCAGTACAAAACAAAGACACTGGCCTCCAAATCAAAGGCGCTTTGTACTGACAAGACCATTGTCAAAAAAAGGGATACATTGAACAAATTACCCAAAATGATCAGGTCTAAACAACAACTTCAGCACAGTCAAAAAACTACAATGCTTATGAGGAGTATAGCTCTTACCTCAAACTGGGGTCAGAGCTTCCCAGGTTGAGCAGGGCGATGTTAAGAAGGGTTCCAGGGACATCTTTAGGCCTGATCTTGGTGTGCTGTGGAATAGAGTCTGGTTGGGAGAGCTCCCAACGTGTGCGTATATGGATGATTGACTGAACGATGGCTTCACACTCCTGGTGCATAAAAGTGAGAGGGGTGCCTTGGTTCGCGATGGTTAATGTAAACTGATTCTCGTCCACTAGGCATATCTCCTCGATCTCTGAGGCGTAGTATATGTCATTTAAGAAAACGGGCTGTCCCAGGACGCGTGTCCGTTCGGCGGATGTCACTTGTACAGCTGTTGAGCCCACCTGGGGAAAAAGATGAGTGGAAATTAAAGCCGAATTTTGTTTTCTTTTTTTAAGAAACAAAAAGTTGTTCCTGACCAAGAAAAAGAACAAACCATTATTGCTCTACTAAGTGCATCATATGTTATAATTTGAGTTGAGTAAAATTAAAAGTATATATTCCTAACCCTAACCACACAATGTACATTCTACTAATAACAAATTACAAAAAGACCAAAAACTCCATATATTATAAAAAATTTAAGTTAAAAGTTACCATCCTCAGTAACATTATTGAACACACAAAGATGCATTTTTATAGATTTTTTTATATGTAGAAACACAAGTACTACTACCCTTTAAATGGATAGCTGGTTTACAGAGTATTACTTAGTTCCTTTTGTCACAATGTGAACATGGCTGTTTTCACACACATTGACAATCTGACATCGGATTGTTTCCTATATTTTTTACATATACAATATTTTATAAAAGAAGTCATTATATCTCTTATAATGTATGTTTAATAAATATGGCTTGGGCATCTTTGCAAAAGATGAAATGATTGCTTTATTTATGGTAATGAAAAAACGCCTTTCTGAGTGAAAAATCGCTGTGTTAAACAGTGTGTAAAAGCTTTAAAATGATTGTCTTTAAACATGTTTAATCTTGTTTCAAATAAATTTTCAGAAAATTTGTTGATACAAGATACAAGAAAATCATGTTTGACATCTTGATTTTTGTGTTGAACTTTTAACATTAAGTATCAGTTTGACACAATTTGAGTTAATTTCATGTAAAAAAATCCTTAAATTCAGTTTTAAATTCAAACAGAAAGAGCAGCAGAAGCAGTTACACAATTGAGCTTTAAAAGAGAAGTATAACACACCGTTTCTGACACTCTTATGTTAAACTTGAGTACCTCTAGTTTAGAATTGCAGTATTTATATCCCTGAAAAGTATTTGGTTTATGCACATTAAATGGAGACTGAGTTCGCGGGTGGACTGTGAGCAGAGTTCGTAACACATCTCCACACAAGGGCCTCTGCAGGAATGTACACGGTCTTTCGCAATCTATGATTGGTGTGTGGGCAGGACTTTAAGGGCAAATAGCATACTCGGGACCAAATGACATTAATAGGTTGAAAACTCTGAGCACAGAAATACTATGTTGTACGCCTAACCTGTTTTTAATAAATAGACCATGTTGACCAAGAGAACGCAACATGTTTACCAGTCTAAAACACTTATAATGCATGAAACAGTATGTTACTTTGCCTTTAAAGAACATGTTAAAAATTCAGTTCAAAGAGAAAACTAAAAAAAACAGAGCTGACTTTAAGAAAGCCTTCTTCAGGACTCTTATGTTTAAAAGAAAGCTCAATTGAAGGTCAATAGATTAAAGTGGTTTGGGTGGTTTCTAAGGGCTAAATTCATATTAACAACCCCCTCAATGCAGTTATTAAGGTAAAGATAGAAACACGAGAAACAAAGCAAGGCCCAAAGCAACTGTCTGACAGTTTCGTTCATACACAAGGAGTGAAAAAACTGTTCTTGTGTTGAGAAGCCATTAAACTTGAATTCTTTAAAACAGGGGTCACCATGGCCGGTGTTCTGCAGAGTTTAGCTTCAACCCTAATCAAACACACCTAAAGTAGCTAATTAAGGTCCCACTAGGCACAGCATAAACTTGCAGGTAGGTATATTGAGGCAGGTTGGATATTAACTCTGCAGGACAACAAACCTTCAGGAATAAGTTTGGGGACCGTTGCTTTAAAACATTAAAATGCAACTAAACAGCATAGAACCACCATATAGCGACCCATACAACCGAGTTCTTACCTTTATTGACACCTTTGTGTCCTTGTGTGCCAGCTTCAGGGCATTGTGAAACACCTTGAGGTCCTCCTCTAGAGCAAGAGTAGCAGCGGGCAGCTTTTGTTGCTCCGGCTCAATGTGCTCAGCTAGTCGGGCAGGGGAGTCGATAAACAGCAGCTTCTTGCTTCCTTTAAGGCCGGTCAGCAGTCGCTCATGATATTTGGTGTATTCTCGTACCCAGGTGTTGCAGTTGTAGATGTACACAGCCGCCACATTCTCGTAGGCGAAGTTAGGAAAGACCACAAACCACTTGGACAAAAAGTCTGTCTTGAAGCGGTTACTAGGGCCCACATGGGTGAGATCAACAACAATCTCATAGTGTTTGGCATAGTAAGGCTTGAGGGTTAGCAGCACATGGTATATGAGAAGATCCCCATTGATCTGTCCGGTTTTGAACCTGGGAGACAAAGCAAATATAATTTGAACTATTGATTTGTTATAATATGAGGTTAAGATGTCAAAAAGCCGTTATAATATGAGGTTAAGATGTCAAAAAGCCATCACAGGTGATGAGGTTGTAATGTCTTCAAATAGTAAATGTTAGATGTTAAAAAAGTTATATGGACGGAAACCTTTTTAAATAAATTTATCTCTGCATTTTCCTTTCCAAACCACAGGTACCTATTCATCGGAAACACATCTAAACTAAATCATTAAGGAGGCGGACAGGAAGTGACTGTGCACCTGAAAAACATTGAGCATCAGTGCTTCAGTTCATTGTTCCTCACACACACGTTCATCTCCACACACGCTCCTTAGGAAAGGCCTCATATCTACTTCAGTAAGTACTGAATATAATAAGTCCTATATTATAACATAATAACAGAATATTGTGTTCTTAAAGGGATGGTTCCCTCCAAAAACCGAAAATTCGTTCATCATTTACTTATCGCTCTGCATTTCTAACCTGTATAATTTTATTTGTGTAGAACACAAAAGATGATATTTCTAAAAAAGATGAAAACCAAACACTGGACCCAAGCTAATTGAATTACATGGTGCGAAGACATTTCTCAAAATATATTTTGTGTTCTACAGAAAAAATAAAAACAGGAATGACAATAAGGTTGAGGAACAAATATAATATTTGTTTTTTTGGTGAACTATCCCTTTAACAACATGCAAAAAAATGTAGATAACTATATTGCGCAACAGGTTATGCATATTAAAGCATAAAAAAGGTTTTGTTCACTTTAAAACAAATATTGAAAAATATATTGCATTATTGACCTACAAATTACTTTGATACTTTTACAGATATCAACACGTTGATTTTTGAATTCCCAATGGACAACTACACCATCTCAGACCTAAATATTTCAACTGCGTCACCATCTAGTTTCCCTCCAACGGGAGCTTCAGAGTTAAGCTGCTTTATTGACGCCCAGCTTGCATTTATAGTTGTCGCGTCCGCTGGTGGTGTCATTCTGATCCTTCTAACAACCACCATAGTGTTGGCATACAACGTCAACAGACTAAAACATCACCCCCGGGGCCCTCGTCACTCCCGAAGCAACGCCGACCTAGTGAGCGGAACAGGTTACTGGGGTACTGATAAGATAGAGGGAGGTATTGTTGGCCCGTGCGAAACCAGCGTTCTTCTGGAGGAAGTCAAGACTGACGGAGAGGAAGATGATGTTCAGGATGGAGAGGCTGGGCCGAGCCATTACATCTCTACAAAAAACAGCGCTCGTAACTCTGAGAGTATTCCAGTGACCATCCAGAGCTCATCATCTAGAGATTCCTGTATAGATCCTGTTAACCTGGAGAATATGCCTCTGATGGTTTGAAAGCATAACACAATGTTTTTATTAAATGTGGGGGTGTGATGTGGGATCTGACGAGAATCAGTGTGACATGGCACAAGTGGCTGACTCTAGAAATGGAATAATTATTCAACTGAAGAAAAAAAAAGCTACCGCAGTGAATAATGTTTGTATGATGGCAATAGTAAAACAATAGAAACTTTATGTAACGTTAAAGGTTTTTATAACATGGATTTTAACTAACAACTAACTACGAAAATAGACAGGAAAATAGAAAAAAATCTAGATTTAGCTCAAGCAATGGGTTCAAAAATATCGCTTTGGCTAGACAACGGCAGATAAACTATGTTTAAGGGAACAACAGTAAAAAGATAGAAATCTTATGGATCAACCCTGGAGGTTTTTTAGTTATGATGCAAAAGAAATGTGGATGTAAAGGGGTAGGCTATCCACAAAAGGAAAAAAATCTGCAATTATTTTCTTATTCTTAATTTGACTGATAAATCCAGGACATCCGTTTATCGTCACAGAAATGAGATGATTTTGTTAATGTCTTCGAGTTCACTACCTCAACTATAGACTGCAATGCATTCAAACATCAAAGCGATGAGGATATTTTGTGTTTATAATAAAAATTATAACATTTATAACAATGAGTTGGGTACTAAACCAATGGATTGGCACGTTTTTCCAATGTCTTGACTTAATTTACCCTCTGCGCTGCAGTCTATGAAGGACTCAGAAAACTTCTGGACTAAATCATCCTCTACCTAAACAAAAACCATCTTATTTTATGTCCTGATGATGAACAGTTTTCAATGGGTTATTGAAAGATTTGACGGTAGGTTATTCATTACATAAGTTTCATTTGATGGGTGAACTAACCCTTAAACTATAACTGTGCATTTTGGTACCATTAACAGTCTGTCCATTATTAGGCTAGAAATTTGAGAGCAGCCAACCATATTTACATTTTTTCAAGAACATTTAACTGTTAAGCAAAGCAGTACCATTTTACCTTTCTCTGACATCCCTATTTGTATTTGAACAAAATAAAATGTTAATGATAAAAACATTGTACATGTTTTCTTAAATGAATAACTATCCTCCATCTCATTACTTTGTAAGAACTGTGCGAAATGATGTTGTTTTTCTTACACAAATTCCTAGTTTAGATTCTTACAAAAAGAAGGAACTTTGTAGAATTACGAAAACAGTGATGTAATCATATCCCTTCAGACAACTTCTGCTGTGCTAAAAACATATTGATATAGTGTACAATTCTATAATACAGTAATCTTTAAACCAGCTCATTAAAAACAATGAAGCAACATAACTGTTGCAAAAAGTTGTTTTCACACAGTTACCACAGACAAAAAACTGTTATCACCAAAAGAAAAACGAATGCAACCATATCTAAGCGTTCATTTCCTGTTGAGTAAAGGTTCCGTATTCACTTGCTCACAAGTCTTTAGTAAATGCTTCTGCCGAGACTGCCGAGGTATGTATATTAATTTTTTATCCAAGAAAATCAACCAATTCCATGACATCTTTTACAGAAAATGTAGAGTACATTTACATCATAAGAAGCACCAACATGATGTTACTAAAAGTGGAAATTTTTTTTACTGTTGTTTTGACTGAAAAGCCAAATAGAAAGACATTTTCATGCTATCGTACGTGTAACCATTGCCATCTAAATTGGTTGTTTATTGTACTTTGAAAAAATGAATAATGGGGCGATGTTGTATTAACAATCAGTTTATTAAGTAATACAAAGATTCAGAGTTTAAATCTGAGCTCAGCACACATTGGCAAAAGAAACTGTGGGGATAACATGGTCTCATATAGAAAAATTTTCTTTTTTGCAAGGTGTTCTGAAAAGATATCTCCATTACCAAAATGAGGACCGTTTCATGCCTGCTTGTCATCATTTTCTTCTTCTCGCTACCATGGAGGCTAAACAGTAATGTATCGCCAGCTATTAATACCAAGAGGAACAACGAGCATATCACTGACCATCAGCAGTCTACACATCCAGCTGAAGGGCCATTGGACCCCAGGCACAACTCTACGGATGCCGTGAAAAAAAACATGGTTTTGCTTTCAGGAAGCGTACACCTCACAAGTGAATCCGAGTGGCACGTGGGCGACACGTCTTCCAGCGCTCATACATTGAACAGGAGGAAAAAAAGAAATACCGGCAACAATGAAAATAACCTCACCACACCCGAGGGAACCACCATTTCATCAAGAAGCATTAGGACTCAAGATATCTTACATACAACCCCTTTTACATCTCCAGTCCAAAGACCAGAGGAAAGAACAACAGGAGAGTTTATGGATACAACGGAACATAGGACACAAGGAAGCAAACAGGAAATGCCCTCTTCATTTACTTCAACTAGCAACGATGTTACTCAGCCAAACATAACAGATGTGTACAGCAACAAAATCAGTACAAACAGTGATGTTCATACACTTAAGCCGACACTGGACACTACTGTCCAGTTTAACACTGTGACATACACTCACACCTTTACAGTAATCCCCCAGACAGAATCCACTGAGACCAAGAGTATGAAAACCACACAGAAGCAAGAAATCACAGCATCGTCTAGTAAGTCCGTGATGATATCCACAACGATACTGAAAACCACCATTAAGGTTGTAGTTCCATCATTAATCGACACCCAAAAGAAGAACCCTGGACCAGCTGTGGCCGCTATAATAGGCACCACTTTAATAGTGATGTTCATAGCCATCATATTCATTTTGGTACGAAAACGAAAAATACAGAAAAAGCAACTTGAAAATCCTGAGTGGGCCGGGCCCTCGCCGTTCTTGGATGTCGAAGTTCAACCTAATCCGCCGAGCACTGACGAGTCCGAGTCGGTCATCAGACGAGGCTTTAGCCAGATCTCCAAGTACCTTCCTCAACGGTTTTCCAAACACTTGACATTTGGGAGAGACACGAATGAGGAAGTGTTCATGTCGGACATACTGCAAGGAAGCAGCACATTTTGCACACAAAATGTGGAAGAGGTCCAAGCAACCAAAGGAGCAACAACGCTGATTCAAGACTTACCAAAGACTGAAGAGAATGAAAACAATCAAGGGGCGGCTTCTGCGGACTCTGCTGACATTAAAAGCCCAGCAGTTGCGGTGGACATTAAAAAATCAGACAATCAAAATGATGTCACCAAAGCTCCATCTCAAGACACTGTGTTTAAAATACTGCCACCCTTAGTGTCTATAGATCTTGATTCTTTTTCAGAAGAAACAGCTCCTTCCCAAATACCAGATAATGGGGATGTTCCTCCAGCTCCACCACTGCCCTCATCTTAAGGATTAAAATTTTAAAGCATATATATAACTTGGAAAAAACAACAGACCTCTGTTGGTAATAATAAATAGTTTAACTATTAACAAATTCATACATTCAAACCTTTCGCTTGTTTGACTGCAGGTCTTCTAACATCAACCACAAATGTAACCTTTAAGTTTTTAAAAAAGTTTTTTATGTTGTTTATACACTATGTTATATATTGTTTTCATATGCTTGTGGACAAACCATATACAAATGTTTTCAATAAAACTTGAGCTGCCCCTGTTAACAATATCATAAACCTGTGACCAGGGATGAACCACTAGGATTTTTGGTCAATATGATAACAGTTTCAGGTCCTGATATTGGTCTATTGCATACAGTACTATCGATACTAGTATTTCTGCATAAATGAATTTAAATGGAATCTGTTTAACATTTTATGAGAGGTACAAGTTCAGATAAAAAACCCTTGTTTCCCAATCAAAATGGCAACAGGAAGAATAAGAATAACCATTTCAAATTGCTCCTAAATAGTTTAAAACCCTTTATATGAATAAGACTTTACATTCTATCATGTATTACCATGAATTATCAATCTCTGCAGCTCTCGCACTCGCCCCAGCGTAGTGGTAGTGTGATTTGGCCTGTTAGTAGCCTTTTTGCGTACAGATTGCAAACAGCTTTTCCCTTCTGTGCGGTTTATGTGATGCATTATATTTGTTTTGCTTTTAGTGTTTTTAGTTGACTTTGCCACAGGCATATATGTCAGATCTGTGCAACGCCTGTAGCAGAAATGATAGAGGAAATGTAACAACGGAGTCATTTTGGGACACAAACCACAACTATGTTTGCTTTTTGATATATCTGAAAGTGAACTCTCTCCATCCGGTGGAAATGCAGCCACTTACTACATTTATCTCTACTGTATTAGTCTGTGAAACTCCATTAAGTGAAAACCTAACCCGGTTTAAGTTGGTATTAAAGTTGGTTTTATGGAAATGTACAGTAAAATAATAACAACATCAAAGTACTTCTTGTAAAGAAAAAGCTTCCAAGTACACATTACATTAAGACCTTCTGCATCATGTTCTGCTGCAGGTTTTCTGCCCCAATAGTTTCCGCTTCACAAAGCTGTGTTGCTATGCAGGTGTTTTGACGCTGGATTGGTGTTGCCATGCTGCACATATATACTGGTACATTCACACCCTATTGGTGCTGTAGGAAGTTGCACATGCCTATACAGAACACTAGGGGGAAACAGATGGGTGACAAACAAAGCAAGACAGACAACAGCAGTCGAGATCACCACATATTAACCTAATGTAGTGGAAAATAAATGCTTAATGCTGTTAGAGCAATGTTAGAGCCTGCTAGAGCAAGATGATGTCATGTGAGCATCTAATATTCTATTTTACACTTCTCATTCAGACTAGAAGTAGTACAACAAGCAAATACACTGCAGTGAATTAACAAAGCTTTCACAAAACTAACAATTCTGTAATTATTATCATTTTATTCATTTTCGACTGTTTCTCTGCGGAAGACAAAATTAGAAATTTTGAGGATCGTTTGTGGTTTTAGGTCCATATAATGGAAGTCAAGAGAGGTATATTTTGTTGGGATAAACAATGTTTAATTGTATAATGTTTTGCCGAAAAAATTCATTCAGCAAAGTCAATGACAGAAATGGAAGTAAATGATGAAAGATTTTTTTAAGGTGAACTTTTGCTTAATTAGGTTAACAAATTCTTAAAAAGACTTATTATTTAAGAGGTTTTCCTGTTCATTTATCCAATTACAGTTCACCCAGATAAGAAAATGAAAACATTTACTTAACCTCTTGTCATTTATTTTCATATGACTCTTTCCTCTGCATATCACAAAGTAAGATATTTTAAAGAATGTCAGGGACTGGCACACTTGCATGGTTTGATGCCCAAACAATATGTGGTCTGGTGGTTCAAGTGTTGGACTTGTGATCCCAAGGTTGCTGGTTCAATAATCAGCACCAGCGGGAGTACCACGATTAAGGTGAGTCCCTTTAGCAAGGCACTGTTCCTCCCAACTGCTCTCCGGTCTACAGCATGGCTGCCCACTGCTCCGGGTGTGTGTTCACTTACTGTGTGTGTTCACTGGGATGGGTTCAATGCAGAGCACAAATTCCAAGTATGTGACATTATACTTGGCCACACATCACGTCACTTCACCTCAGTAGAAGTGAATGGATGCCACTGCTGTTCGGTTACCAACTTTTATATCTTCTTGTTCTTAACATTCTCTTTATAGGCTACCAATTACATGAAGTTTCGTTTCTAACTTACATCTTATTTATGTAAAATTTAAATAACGACAACATTCATTTCAGATGACTCACAAACATTGACAATGGCAGCATTCATAAAATGACAAACCAGAACACCTTCCATAAACCGAAATGAGGACGGGGCCGCATTGGGACATGAAAGCATGTCAACCCATCTCCTGCCTTCATCTGCATCAAATACAGCCAGGTTAATTTATCATAGACTGGCACCATCTCAATGCAATGGAGAAGTTCATTAAGCAAAGTACCAGGGTGTGAGCAATAGGATAGCATTAAATGCATGGGCTATGACATGATAAGGGCACAAACCTGCTAGTGTGTTAGAGACAGAGAGTGAGACATGGGAAGATTGAAGGAGATGATTTGGTTGTGTGTGCAGATCCAGAATATAAAACCCTGAAGTCAGCATCCCCCCACCTCAGCAGTGTGAGCTGAGCCTGTGCTGCATTCTACCCACCAAGCAACCCCCCCTACCCCTCCTTGGATCCTTGTTCCCCTCCTCCATCTCTCATGAACAGTCCTGTAGCTGATGCGAGAGCGAAGGCTATCTAGAGGTGCCATACGGTCATGTCTGAAAGAAAAGCAAGAGTAGGAAACGGCTAGCTGTGGACTCATTCCACAGTAACTCACTTTACCGATGAGAGAAAAGAGAGGTGGGTAGGGAAAGGGGAGCGAGAACATACATGAGACAGGGAAGAACAAGGACTTGACTGTTACGACTGTTAGAGTGGAGATTAAAAATTTAATTTCACTGCAATAACAGCGAACTGGAAGAGAGCTGGAGAAAGGTTGCGACATGCTTTTGAAGTGATGGAAAGGATCAGGTAAGAGATATATGACACGAATAGCAAGCATTCAATCTGTTAAAGCATGACAACTAGGTTTCAAAGTGAATAGACAGACATGCAGCATGCACGGTAATTCACAAAAAGCAGTGTTGCTGGGTCGGAGCAACAGAGACTGCAGAGAGGCATTTTAATATGTAAAACAGGGACATCTCAAAGTGCATGCTACGGATCCCCAGGGAGATTTCTGGAAAGGGTTACATTTCTCAGCATCCCGCTAACACACACTTTTTATTTAAGAATTTCTCATTAGTTTAACCTGAATAGTCATACTATCCAGCACATTGACATGGCAACCCAAAATGCAAGAAGTTTCCAGAACCGACCGTTGCATGCAGATGTGCGCAAACATGGATGGACACAAACATACAGATGTGTCATGCATGTTTATCTATGTCCCAAGATTGCACAAACAGTAGGTTAGGGAAGGCAAGACTAGCATATGCTATGAAAGCTATGTGCTTCTAACTTCTGCTGCAGAGCTCTTGGCAGGACCTCAAACTTTCAGCAGAGACCCAATGAGATCTAAGCACCTGATAACAATCCATTAAGCTGCTGAAAGATACTGTCCTTGTGTTATAATTTACAGCTTCATGAATGCAATAAACAGAAAGACAAAACTCAATTTCTATAGAATTAGGTTGTCATCATAGTGATTTATCATTTTTAAAGCCCCCATGTGGTTGATTATTTTAACACTTAAAACAAGCTGTACTGTACCTAGTTTTATTCTAATAACATTTCCTGCCTTACAATGATTCCCTAATACAAACAAATACATGGATAAGCACATTTTTCTAACAGGTCAAAGGTTTTGACCTGCTTTCTATGGATCGGGCATGATATTCACAATGTATTTTTCAACAGACCTTGAACTAACACAAAGAACGAGTTTAGTGATTGCATTTGTTTTTTCAGAACAGTCAACATCATACCTGCCTCAATGTCGGCTAACCTGCTCCTGCTTCTGCTACTTGGGGAACGGGTGCTGGCCATCTGCCCGCCCATGTGCAACTGTAGCGGGGGCCACAGAGTCGTGGACTGTTCTGGCCGTGGTTTGGGTCTACTTCCCGACAGCCTGCAGCACAACATTCATTTCCTTAACCTCTCCCATAACAGGCTCCAAAACCTTGATGGCCTCCTCAGCCATTTTGATCACTTAAGAACTCTGGACATATCTTACAACCTCCTCCACCACCTTCCATCTGGCCTTCCGCGAGCTCTCTGGGACCTTACTGCGTCAGGAAACTACATCCGCCAGTTGGAAAAAAATGACACTGCTTACCATTGGAACCTCAAGTCTTTGGATTTGTCAAATAACCATCTGGAGCGGGTGGTGTTGATTAACAACACGCTATCTGGTTTGCAGGCTCTTAACTTGAGTCATAACAAATTCTGGACTGTCCCGACAAACATGCCTCATAATCTGGAGACAGTGGACTTATCTTATAACTTCTTGTTGCAGATCTTACCCGGCTCGCTGGATCGCCTTCCAAAGCTCTCTAGGTTGTACTTGCATGCTAATCGCTTCACCTCATTGGATGAAGGCGTCTTCAATCAACTTGAGGGACTACAGCTACTGACACTTGGGGATAATCCTTGGGCTTGTGAGGATGAGGAGAACATTAACCATCTACTAACATGGATGCAACAGACCCAAGCAAAAATATTGGGATGCCCCTGCTACACCAGGCCAACGTGCGGACAAGTCCACTTGGTCAACCGGAGAACCTGGCTTTCAGCAGCTTTTACAGAGCCACCTCTGGGTGCCAATGCCCGTAGCCAAGACTCCCTGGTTACTTCTGGATATCTTTCTAAATCTTCTCCGCTGAACTTTAATCACAATCAGATTGCTGTTAACGGTTCTGAGGCAGGAGAGCCAGCGCTGACCATAGGTGGGGGGTTTCACACTTCGACCCCATACAGCCTGACCACAAAGACTAGCACAACCATTCGTACACGTAGTGCCAAGAAAGTCCTTCCGGCACGTAGCAAATGTCAAGGAATCCACAGATGTTACTTTGAATCTGTTTGGAATCTTTTAAGTACTGCAGTTATTCTCAAAGCCTCGAGTCTTGAAATCTAGAACTACACTTAAAAAACAGAATGTAAAAAAGATTATCATTTTTTGCTACCTTCCTTCAAGATAGGCTACCACCTTCTACAGACATGACAAAGTAACATGGCAACTGTGAAACCCACATTTTCTAGAAGGTTAACAAGTACAGGGATCTTGATATATCTTGATGTGGGGAAAAATTCAATTTTCATTGAAAATAGAAAGCATTTTAAAATGTTATGCTTGAAACCACACCATGAAGTGAAATTGCATTGATGCTTCAGCTTTAAAATGGTCAATGAGCTAGTAAACATTGCTTGCCATCATTAAAGCAAGAATGAAGTTATATGGTCTTTAAATCATTATTGATACATTTCAGTTATATGATAACATTATACAATCATTATATAAAATAATTTCACCTAGTCTAGGCTAAGCTGATCTGAGCACCTAAAATTTTTTTCACATTTTGTCACTGAAGTCTGACATGAAGACAAATGCACAAAGATGGAGGAATAATATTTTTTCAGTGCATAAGAAAATAGTTTTGAAATTTTATACATGGAGAAGGAGGTGATCTCATTAAAGGGTTTTTTTGAGATGAAAAGATACTTAAGCAAAATATTAAAGTGGCATTAAAGATATTCAAGCTAAATATACATTGTTGCTTCAAAACAAACGTCATGTTACATTATAATCTATATTTAGGTGTGACATCATTGCTCCAATGTCTTTCAAATCTCAGAAATACAAACTTAACCCAACTCTGACATTCCATGAAAAAGTTACAGATAAAAGTCAAAACTGTCGTAAGGGAAGAGAGAGTAACTGGAGGGCTGGATGTAGATATGTTAATATATCTTCAATGTTAACACACCTCTACCTTGAGAGGGTGTTGGTTTATTATAAATAAAAGCCAAAACTAAACACTGAAAGTCAAACTCCTTCCAGAGGACCAACATAAACGGATCGATCACCCTCAGGATTAAGGTAAATATAACTATTTACTGACGAAAACTAATTCGGACTCTTGGATTAGACATATACAACAGAACATCAAATGCAAAATGCAAGGAAAGGACGTAACAGCTTTTTAATCAGAATGATCTTATGAAATATTTTAAAATTATATAAATAACCACCAAATATTCAACAATTCTAAATTTTAAAGAACACTAATTAACTTTGGAAAAATTCCAAATATGTTTAATCAATGCAATTTCTTTAAAATATTGTCTTTTTATCACATATTACTAATTGTTTCTAAATAATAAATTACGTTGATGCTAGCCAAGATATATTCGGAAATGGAATTTGTGCGTCAAAGGGTTAAGGGAATAAAAATAATGAGTTTAGTACTGCATTCGATTATTGGTGTTTAATTTGTTTGCATTTTGTTTTTCTGAGCCAGCAATTTTTCCCCAGATTTGCCATTCAGTGTAACAATCTATCGGGCATATTTGAAACAGTTTCTAAAAACAAATTTTTTACCAAAAAAACTATTTAGTTTTTTTTTTTTTACATTTGCCAATTTTGTTCAAATTTTTTGCCACTGTCCTGTTTTTATTCTCCAAAAACTTAGGTAAGGCTAGACGTTTTCCTTGCATTCAATGCGCTTTCTATGGACATAATCACTTCTGTAAATTTCTTTTGATAGAAACGTCTTAAAATCGTTGACCCATGTACATACTGAAAATGTTACACAAAAATAGAAATGTAAAAATGTAAATAAAAAGGTAATACTAAACAATGTTTAAAGAGATCATAATTTAACCCTGTATATTGTTGCTCTCTCCAGATTACAATGGAAAGCCTAAACATGATTTCTAAACATAAGTTACTGCTCATGGTAATCATAATGATAACAGGCAACAAGCTCATCCCTATCACCAATTGTCAATTGAACAGTACCGGCGCCAACGCAACCTCCGGCGCCAACGCAACCTCCGGCGCCAACGCAACCTCCGGCGCCAACGCAACCTCCGGCGCCAACGCAACGCCCGGCCTCAACGCAACGCCCGGCCTCAACGCAACGTCCGGCCTCAACGCAACGTCCGGCCTCAACGCAACGTCCGGCCTCAACGCAACGTCCGGCCTCAACGCAACGTCCGGCCTCAACGCAACGTCCGGCCTCAACGCAACGTCCGGCCTCAACGCAACGTCCGGCCTCAACGCAACGTCCGGCCTCAACGCAACGTCCGGCCTCAACGCAACGTCCGGCCTCAACGCAACATTCAATGCAAACGGAACATCCGGCGTCAATGCAACATCCAATGCAAACGGAACGTCCAATGCAAACGGAACATCCAATGGAAACGGAACATCCAGCATGAACAACACATCCATTGTGAATGGCACATCAACATCAAACCCAACTAACTTACCCACAAATGCAATTAGCTCAAGATCTGCCATTGCACTTTTACCTTTGATGATCACGGGGCGGCCTGAAATTCTGATCTATATTATCTCCTATATTGTGCTTCTTACACTCATTTGGCAATAAACTAATTTACTTTAAACCTGTAAGAGTCATCAGTAATATTTGATCCTTTTAGTAATATTTGTTGATTTTCACCATTTTTAAAGATTAACTTTGCAAACATTAGTGATTTACCCCTTAACAAAATGCAACATTACAAAAATAAGATTTTTTTTACGTTGCATGCATTGTTATATTTATTTACTTGACTACTTAAAGTATACTCAAAGATAATACTGATGGCATAAGAGATAAATGTCTGTTGCAATGACTAATAAAGATGATAAGAAACCACTTGTGGATTTATGCAAAACTGATCTTTAAGAAACCTGCTTGACCACATACACAAACACACAGATGACAAACAGGATCCAAAGGAAATTAAATCATACACCCAACAGAGTTAAATGGGTCACCCTGGCAAAGCATTTTGAAACGCAAGGCTTACCTGCGAGCAATGTAATAAAAGACAGGATTGCCATTCTTAGATGTGCCAGCTTGGTAAAAAATGTTTAGTGTCTTCAAAGCTTTAAATTCTTCTTTTTCATGGACTTGATGCCTAAAAAAAAATCAAGATTAGCAATTTTATAAGAAATAAAAAACAATTTAAAATGTAATCATTGATCTACAATCAAACCATAAAGGTTTAATTTGGTAAAAATTGGTTTGAGAGGAGGTAGTCACCTTGTCATGAACTCCTCAAACTTTGAGCTGGTAAGGTTGAGACTGGACCAGTGCGTGTCAGCCACTGGCTTATGTTCGGGGGGGCCCAGGTAGGCTAGGAGGGTAGCCATCTTATCAAACGGTCTGCGGCCAACCGCCTTATGATCCCTATGGTTTCAAGTTTTATTTAAGTATTTGCGCAACTATGTATTTAATGCTAACCAATTTTAATGTGCTCCCAATTTTAATGTGCGCTGTGTTACCTGTTGCTGGAAAGATATTGCCCAATTCTCTCCTGATTGTTCCACAACAGACGATGGAGTGCGAGCACATTCCCATCACTGATAAAAGACAGACTGTGATTTACAGAATCACTTGGAGGAGAGTCGGATGCAATATCCAAGAAGAACCTGAAAAAAAGAACATAGAAACACAACATTCTGAATTCTAAAGTTAGGAGAGTCAAATAGTTTCTGAAGACTTCATGAAAAATTTGAATATCTTTGCCTAAAATCATCTTTATATGACTTAACATTCAAGGCATATAGCCTTTTTGATTATTTGTTGATGAGTGATATCTTCCCTTTCTAAATAGCCAATAACATGTAGTTGACCTCACAGCCTGGAATTTAAAAAAAATCTGAAGAGCAAAATGATGTCATAAGACACTGATCATTAGAGAACTAGTTTTGAAGTTATATTATCTTAATTTTAAAGTTCTGAATCATAATTTTATCCTTAAGGCTAAACACAATCACTCCTAAAGCCAGAAAACTTCCATTGTAATTTAAGAAAAAATCATTTTTGTCATTGAAAGACTACATCTAGTTATGCATGTTTCTTTATAAATACAGGAAAACAACTTTAAACATACCTTCTAGCAGCATCAAAGTTGCTTTTCACAAAATCATTAAAGGGACGCATGTGCTCCTCTTTAGTAAACAGAACGTGATTAGCAATGCTCTGAAGAATCTAAAAAGAGAAAAACAATTAGAATTTTCAAAACTCTCATAAACCATAAACAAAAAAAATAATAATTATGCATATTTTAAGCTAACTAGTAAGAAATATCTATTGGGCAAAACAGCATATGCTGCTTGGGTGTTTTAAAGGAAAAAAGTAGCTTGTTGCTTGTTTGAGCTCGTTTTATGCTGGTTTGATCTGATCATGTTCTGGTCCTAATCTGGTTTGGGCTGGTTTTATGCTGGTTTGATCTAATCATGTTCTGGTCCTAATCTGGTCAGAGCTGGTCTTTATCTGGTTTGATCTGATAATATTCTGGTCCTAAGCTGGTCATATGGTAATTAAAGCTGGACATGTTTAGGTCCTAAGACGGTTTGAGCTGGTTTTCTGCTGGCTTAAGATGATGTTCTGGTCCGAAAACTGGATTGAGCCAGTCATGTTCCGGTTAAAGCTGGTCAAGGTCTGGTTTGAACTGGTCCTAAGCTTTATTCAAGCTGCTACCTTGTAGATCAGGAGCATCTTAAATCAGCTCATGACCAGCTTAGGACCATCTTGAAACAGTTCAAAACATCCAAGGACCAGCAAAGGACCACCTAACAACTCCAACCAGCTACCATGCTTTACAAACATTAAGTCTAACAGCTGGGAAGTACAGGACCAGTAAAGAGTCCAAATTCAAATAGATAATGAATTATGTTATATCTTGGCATACCTACCTTTGACATAAGTTTGAGACCACGCTCAATTCTCGGAGGCGGCTTCTTATCCAGGATTCCCGCCTCGTATGGAGAGACTATAGCTGGGTTAATAAACCTCAAAAACATAGCACTTCCCACAGCACCAATACTGTTCTGGGGAAATCGCTGACTGACCACCTGCACAAATGAAAAAAGAGAACAGAATAGTTATATTACGAAAAGATTTAACACAAACATACATGCAAATTCATTAAATTCTTCCCATTATACATTTCATATAAAATATTTGAATATAAAATGCCTTCAAACCAAGTAAAATCAATAGACAACGTTCAAATTTATATTAATTTCAACAGGCTCAAAATTCATGTGATGATATGATAAGAAATGACAAATGCAACTAAAACTATACTGATGTTTTGGTGGCATGTATAATGGGATTGCAGGATTAGCGTTGAAAGGAAAACACAAGTCACATGACTTAAAAGAAACTGTGTTTACTAGAGCTGCACAATTAATTGTTTAAAGATTGCAATTTTGATTCGACCCCTCAAACTAATAATATTTTCAAAGAGAGAGCAAACACTATCTCGTCAGGTCACGAGATAACCCCCAATTCTCTCGCAGCAGCCATGATGACGACTTGACCTTAGAACCGGTATTGCACAAGCCAGGTGTGCTCGTGTTAGCGCCACAGGTACGGATAATGCTTTCCCGGGGAAGTTAGGAACAGAAACGAAAGAAAATACATGAGGAAGATCAATACACATGACGCGGATACGTCTGCCAAGAACTCTGATGTTGTTTTAGTTCTAAAATAACATCCCGTTATTTACATAGTACATTATTTTTGGTTTATTACATTTCTTTAAATTAAATATTATGATATTTCTTTATTGCCATTTCTCTGATAACCTTATCTTCAAGGGCTGCAAATCTTGATTGTGATCTTTATTTCAATCAAAACAATCGTGATTCTCATTCACCGATGATCATGTAAAAAATCGTGCAGCTCCAGTGTTAACATTAAAATATTAAGAATAAGATACCAATTAAAACAACATAGTGGCACGAAAGCAATGTTGTTAGTTTCTCGTGTGCCAGAACGATTAAACACACACACACACACAAACCTTTGCACTTGTTCCTGTACAAAAACACACCTTTATCAAACAGAACAAAGTAAACTTTCCCAGCTCACAGTATGACAGCTCACAAGTAAACCTTAAATAAGAAATACATCAAAACTGATAGATTCCAATTCGAGATTAAAAAGAATTGTCTAAATGACAATAAAATGACATGATGTATTTACCAAGATCAAACTAGCAAAACTGTTCTGTTCTACACTTAAGTCATTAACATTTTGCATTTAACAACTATAAACTTTAAGGGCACAGAATGTTCATAATTGTTTATTAAAATTTGTTTTTTGTTTGTCATATTATTATTATTATTAATGAAACTGCTTATTGCAATTATTATGATAGTTGTGCAATAAGGGACAATGTACGTTTAGTGAAAATAACAAAAAGCTGTTACAGTGACTTAAAACAAGTAAAGCTTGTTGATTAAAAACACATTATAAATAAACATGTCCAAGATTAAAATGTCCAACGAATTAGGGAAGTAAAATTTGTCTTTGCCACAAAAACAGTAAACATTATAAGCTCATTATTCTGACATATCTGTAAATTGAAGGTGAAGTCTGACACACAACTGGGAAGGTGACGATGGTTCAGGTCAGATGAAAGAAAAGAAAAAACACACAAAAGACATTATAATAATATAATTGGTGTTTTCATGCAAATGTGCCAATTTTTTCTCACAAATTTTAAAACATGCACAACCATTTATTGTGACGACAACCCATAGATACAGGACAGCACCAACATGTTCATTAGATCCCATCATGCACTTCAAACACAGTTTCTCAAGTCATAAAAATCTTGGACTCCTAAAAAAAAAAAGCTGAACCAACTACTGATCCAATAGGGTTGATGTTGTGTGTTTGTAATGTGGCAAATTCTCTAAAGGTAAGCCAGATAAGGCTTCTGTTGTGTTTGAGTATATTTTAGACAGACCATAAACTCAGAACAGTGGAAAAGCACACTTCTGTTTTACAACTACTACAAAGGTTTAATCCATCCCTATTGCCCATTACCAGCAGAACAGTCCACACCAGTTTTTTTACCCCACACATCACAATATAAGTGAGGCTGTTTTTAAAAAAAACCTCCAACGCTCACAATTCAGGAGTTTCTGAACATGTTTAGGCGGAGAAAAAAGCCCAAAATCAAGAAGAATAAAAATGATCAAATGCAGAAAATTAATAAACAAGAACTTAAGAAAATGGTGCACGTGTGGTATGAAGAAGACCTAACCAAAATATGATAGCCAAGGAAAATTAAAATGCTCAAAACACTTACGGATTTTTTGTTTTCCTTTTTTTCTTTAACAGTGGCTTTATTCAGAAGGGAGTGGCAAGTAGCCTACAGGGCAGAGATGAGCACAGAGAGATCACAGCAGCTAGACAACTGTTCTCGGCACAGCCACACTGCATACAAACACAATGAAGGAGCAGACAACACACCTTCCTGCCAGCTGATCTAGAAATAGTTTGATATTTCCCCCACCAAGATCAGCAGAATAAAACTTATGGCAAAATTCCCCTAAGCAGAACGTGAAGCAAAGCTGCTTGCGTGACGCACAGAGAGCTCGCAGCTCAAGCCAAAAGTGTGAATATTTTAAGAATTTGCAGATCAATAGCTACAAGTCAACACTATCTAAAGATTATAATAAAGGACAAGGGAGACAAAGTTCATCAACCCTGATGTGTATAGGACTCGGTGAATCAGACGGTGACTATTTATATACTGTTTGCACAATTATTAGGCAAGTGATAATTCTAAAGGTATTTTGTACAACTACAGTGCACTTGGTCTATTAAATGTTTTAAAAACCCTCAAATCTGAACATTTAGGTAGAAAAAGTTAATATCTACATGTACATCTTTATTAGACAACTATTAGTTCGCAGAATTGTGATGAAACTAAATAAAAACAAAGTTTTTCCCATCTCACCTGCTAAAGTGAGAATAATAAACAACCTCAAAATTTGCCATAAAAAGATTTCATGAAATTTAAAAAAAGCCTCTGATGAATATAGACGCCCTTCTTTTCGATAACAGTCATGAGCCTTTCATTCACAGAGTCAGTCAGTTTCTTGATCTGTTCAGAATAATTTTTTTGTGTAACCGCAACCAAAGCCTTCCAGACACTGTTTAAAAAGGAATACTGATACCTTCACTGTGAATTTTCTGCTTAAGAAGGGCCCAAAAATGATTATTAGGGTTTAAATCAGGTGAAGGCAGCGGCCATGTAAATCGTTTTTCATCCTTAAGGCCTTTACTGGCCAGCCATGCAGTGGATTACCTTGGTGAATGTGATGGAGCATTATATTGCATAAAAATAAAAGTCATCTTGAAAGATGCAGCTTTTTCCTATATCACTGCTTGAAGTGTCTTCTAAAAATTTGCAGGAGGTTTGAGAGTATTTTCAACCTGAAAATTTTCAACTAG
This sequence comes from Triplophysa yarkandensis, assembly GCA_033220385.1. Lineage (NCBI taxonomy): Eukaryota > Metazoa > Chordata > Actinopteri > Cypriniformes > Nemacheilidae > Triplophysa > Triplophysa yarkandensis. Next base: position 11,422,331 of record CM065675.1, read on the forward strand.
CTCATCTTTAATATAACCTGTCCATACCAGTACCACGCACCAATATCTTAGGTACTTCAAGAGTGCTGCATCCCTGTGAAAGACTTCTTATAATTTTTTACTTTTCAGAGTCAGTAAAATCTTTTTTTGGCCCATTTTTACTGAGGAAAACAAGCCGTCTAATGATTATGCACACCTTGATATAGGGTGTTGATCTCCTTAGACTAAACCCTCCCTCGTAAAACAAATACATATCACCTATAAAGCATCGAGTTTATAAAGCTTGGAGTTAGACAATTTAAATAAAATTATGATACGGTCAAAATAATCTCTTGCCTAGTAGTTGTGCACACATTGTAGAAAATTAGAGAAAGAAATATTGGATATTGGAAGAAAAAGAAAATGAAATTAAGAAAATGAGAACGAGAGAGAAACAGTTTCTGTTTTATACAAGCCCCACCTAAGAATAAACAAAAAAGCTAAGAAAGGAAAATTGAATAATAAATAAAGATGGAAAAATTGTGGCTTCCACAACTTGAAATCCAAAATACTGTCCACTAGAAATAGGGTAGTCTCATGATAATGGATAAAAAAATAAAGCATGGATTTTGCTCCACATTATGGAAAAAACAAATATATGCACATTAAAAAAGGAGCTGGTGATCATATATTCAACAAGTGTGGACTGTCTTCTCAACAAGAGCTAAAATCAACAAAAACTCATTGTTTTGGTTGCAGTTTGGTTCAGCACTGGCCAGATAAATAGGCACTAATAACCACACTATGCAGTACTACAACTGTATATATTCAATGTGTGTTTTGGGTAACTACACAACTAGCCAAATCATTTCCAACACATAGCGTGAGCAAGCTGAGATGTGGCATAGATATAAATATTTAGATGTGCCACTGCCACTACTATGAATGGAGAGGGAATGCATTGCTCATTATAAAAGCCCTAGCAAAGTCCTGCCTTACAGTTACATACATTAATAATTCGAGACTCTTGAGGGCTTTAGCTGCTATTTTCATGAGTATGTTTGTAATTTTAGACATATATATTCTCCCATACAAGAAGATTGGATTTAGGCTGTGATATGGTTGAAATATCTACCTTCTATGCATTGACTTTGTATGTAATTTTCTTAGTGCAAATAACGTAATTCACGTTTGTTGTAAACACAGAATTACTGTGTGGCTTCTAATAATTTTCCACAGTAGCTATCTAATGTTGTTTTTCAGGATATATCCGTTCAGACTTCAATTTCCAACATTTACACGATTTTTAAAAAACGCTAAACCCAAAAAACACCCACATTAGTGCGCACTACAAGATTTTCCAGGACAAGTTTTATTTCAATTTTTCTTGTTGTTCTAGGATACTTTTCTTTTTTACTATGACTAACAAACAACAATAAAACACAAAATGGTAATAATCTTGACAGTCTGTGAAACTACTACCAAAAAAAAAAATTTGGAATGTCCTTAAGGGTACAAATTTTTCAGCTGCCTGGAATTTTCGAATCAAAGACAGACAGAGGTGAAAGGATGCGAGAGGATAAAAGAAGATTCCTTTTGTTAGAAGTGACGCAAGATTGATCAGTGGGTGCCCAAGCATTAAAGCCAGTTTTAGATGCCATCATTCAGAGGATGCAGTTACTGTGAAGAAGCAGGTTGGCATTGTGAGCATACCTGATAAAGGCAGTGGCAAACACTGCGAAGTTGAGGAGGAAACTCGGTGGAGGAGTTGATGATAGCCAGAAAGAAGCGGTCTGTGATCTGCAGCAGATTCTTCTGGTTCTCATCCAGGTTCTCTGATTGTTCTAACCTAAATGACCAAGTTAAAACTTTTAGACCGCTAGTATTCACAAGGATGAGAAGGACTGTGTGTGGGATAGATAACAGACTTTCATAAAAATGCATTTTCAATTTGTATAAAGGCTACATAATGTGAAAAATTCACTTTTAACTATTGTTTTAACAAACTGTGTGTCAGAAGTGTGTGTACAGAATCAATCTAGGAAATCCACCCATTAATTTGGTCAAAATCTCTAGTAAACCTCAACAGTCCTCTCCATAGATCTCTCTGCATTCTCACATTTATTAAGCCTCACCTATGACTGTTGATTCACTCTTTGCTTGAATGGGGACGGAGACCAGCAGCTCATTTGCATTTCAAACACACACAAAAACAGCGAATTTCCCCATTGCACTCACAAATACCCATTTTTAACATCCTCCAGGAAGTGATCAGTAAAGTATTGAGAGCTTAAACAATACTTTCAATTTACAATTATGCCAATGAAGCACATTACATAAAATGAAAAATAGCTATATTAAAAAGCCTCAATATCAGTGGTTTAACTAGAAACACTTACCTGGTCGGGTCGACTTCAAAACTGATCTGCTGCCATTCTGGTGTTGTGATTATTCCTCTTAAAAGCGGCTCCAGCAGCTTCTGGAGATACGTAGCCCCATATACCTGCAGATAAAGCATTGGCATTGAAAAATTAAAGATGATCACTTATCAATCATATTCTTTATATCACTATTTTTGGTAATATTTTTGGTTATATCAAGTTGAAACTTAGGTTAATAGCAAACTGGCTTTACAGTTAGATCCATGAATTGCCCGTTAAGTCATCAACATTTTGCTTTGTTTGTATAAAAGTGCTTTGTTTAGCTTCTAAAACACAATTTTCTGCATGCAACTTGTGTGTTAACTGTAGAATAGACCTATGTGATATAATAAAATAAGGTAGTGTATGAATTGATTGACATTTTTAGAGAACTATACTAGTCACACCAGTATATCAATAAATTTGTATACTTTTCTATTCGTACAAATTTGAAATCTGTATTTATACAAAAATCATTACATGAAACTGTGTGTAAAAATGACCATTACAAAAAACTGTTTTTTGGGATAAACTCTTAAACTCAGCGTCAAGTGTAAAATGTGCTGGACCAAACTTTCAAGACTAAGTGTATGCTTATTATTCCCATATTTTAATTAAATAGTACTTAATTGAAATATTCTTTAACTAGCGATTTCAGTTTACAGTCAATTAAATGTGCAGCCCTACAACACCTACAATTTACCTTAAAGCAGAAAGTCATAATCTTGCTGGCTAGGCTGTTGCCTCTGAAGAGAGTCTGCATAGAGTCGGCAAGCTCCACTTCTTTCGAGAACATGTTCCATAGCAACTGATACAGCAGATGCCTCGAGTCAAACAGTGTCACCAACACCCTGGCCAGCTCATCCTAAAAATGACCACAACATTGACCATCTCCAAAGGCTATAACAAATCCAACACAGTGTGTTTTACCAAAACCTTTACATGCAAAACTTTGCCCTCTGAAAACAAATTTTTTTTAATTCTCACCCATTGGGAACACGGGACCACATTGGCAAGTGCCATTGCAATCGGCAGCTCCCCCTGATCTCCCATCATGGTGACCAGCTCAACGAGTCTCTCAAAGCGATCGGCCAGCACAGTCTCTGCCAGAGTGTCAAATTCAGTCCCTTGCTGAAGGATCTTAGTGAGGACCTCCATGAATGTGGCACGTGTCTGTAGGTCCTTGTGGTACCCAAGACCTGTTAATAAACATATCCATGGAACTGTCAGATCTTACACCATAAAATAACAGGAGATGCTATTGATAACTCTATTACCACATCTACATTAACAATGACCATTTTCATGTCTCTAACCTATGGAGTGCATAAGACCGCTGTCCACATTGGCATTAAGTAGGTTAGACATGGCCAGAACCGTGCAGTGACGCAGAGAGGCTAACCGTCTGGACATGCCGCGTTTCCGACCAGCAACCTGCTGACCGTCTTCCTCGACCTCACTGCAGTCATTCAACAGGTTCATAAAGAGTGTGAAGTACCTGGAAAAGAGGCAGCAGCAACAGAAGAATAAGGATAATTGTCAAACCATATAGCGATTAGAAATCCATTAGGAGATGAATCATCTTACTTTAAAAACAGCTGAGACTTGGCCTCCATGAGCTCAACACCATCACCCTCTTCAGGCTGCAGGGGAAGGCCAGCTAAGAGGGACACAACCGCCTCCATACTGGCCTGATCCAGATCCCTACACAACACATTCAAACACATGACTCTCAAAATGCAGTCTCTGAAATCAAGGCAGTACTGCTTTTATGGTTGGGGTAAAAGCGCAATTCTACGAAAAAAAGGCTTTACCGGGTCAGACATTTAATATCATCATCTGCTGCTTGATTGGAGGTTCCCATCACCCAGTCTGTGAGATACTCCACCATTTTATTTCTGAAAAAAAAAAAACACATGACATATCTCAAAGCCTATCAATCGATGTTTATCAATTTATGTACACTTCTGTTCACATGTCTTAGACATATCAGTTGTCACCCAAAATAATGTTTATAGTCAGTTATTTATATATTTTAGAGTATTGTGTTGTTAAAAATATGAGATACCATTCTTTAACATTCATTTGACTACTTTTTGTAACCTGCAAAGCTAGAGTACTGTGAAGTCCTGCACAGTTCTACATAGTAAAATCATCACCGGATTCTTAAAATAAGGACCAATAAATGTTTAGAAAAGTTATCTATAAATTTTTTTACTAAAACCAAGAACTGAACTGCCCAAGACTTTTTCTATAGTATAGTACATTTGTACATCCCCAAAAATTAAAAAACATTGTGTTTAGTAGAAAAAAAAAGAGAGCAAGGAGTTCCAGGACAAGTCAGAAATAACAAAATTCAATAATATAATTCAATAATATAATATATAATAATATATTCAAACTACCTGAATTTCATCTCCTGGCAGAATGAGAGATCATCTCTGCGCTGCATCATCACCTCCACTAACTGACACAACTTGGTTTTGATCTGAATGGCATGCACCAAGTTTCCTAAAATACGCACATATCTACAAAGAAATATCAAGGTCAGCAAATATATCATCATCTGTGAGAAAGAGACACAAGTCATGCAGAACAGAAATGGTGGAGGTGTTACCTGACCAGGTTGAGCATCATGGTCTCAATACTAGCCTGTCCCAGATGCTCAGAGCTTCCCTCAGTATGACTGTCCAGCAGATTCTTCATAATGGCGATGGTCTGCTCTACAAACAGTGTGTTGGTGTCTGTAATGGGGACCTGCAGAAATGAGGGACAAAAAATGCTTAAACAAAAATTGTAATTCTTTCACTGTTTGCTCACTCTCAAATGTCATATGATTTTAATGAGAGATATTCTAATTTATCACTGTGAATTGCACCCAAAATAAAAATGTGTGTACATCATATCTGTGTACTGTGCATATTTACTACTTATTTATGAAAATATATAAAAATTGTTTTCTTAAATACATGCATTTATAAATGCTAAATGAATATGCACAATATACAGAAGTCAATTATGTAACAAAAACTTTTATTCTGGATGTGAAAAATTACGATTAGTCAATCTCACAGCCCTAATTACTTGCAAATTTTCCTGCAATGTTTAATCCAAGTAAAAAGATTTGGCAGATTTTAAGCTTGACAGAAACTAAACGCTCCGGAGTCTGTGTGATTTCTGGGTATGACTAGAATGACCTGAACCAATCATGTTAGTTTCCTGCCCCCTTGTGACCAAGGCTATCAATGACACTATTTAAAAGGAAAACAAATAAAGGGGGCAAAATGTGTTTTTAAAATGGTTAATTAATGTAAAAATAACAAAATATTTATTTTCATTTGAGAAATAAGATTTTGCAGGGTAAGAGTTATTCCTCTGGAAATTGCACAATGCAACTTATTTGTTGTGTAAACAGTATTATCTTGACATTTTGGCTAAAGTTTACCCATTAAAGAAAGAGTTGACCCAAAAATGAACATTATCATAATTTTCTCACATTCAGAAAGTTCCAAACCTGTACAAATGTATTTGTTCTGCCAAACACAAAGTAATATACTTGGAAAAATGTCAGTTAGCAAATAGATATCATCCCTATTGACTTCACTAGTGTTTATCTTCAGGTATAATAGGAGTAATAACAGAATGATATCTGCATAGTTATCAAAAATCTTCCTTTGTGTTTAGCAGAACAAAGAAATGTATACAGGTCTTGAAAAAAGTCAACAAACACAATTTTTATTTTTTAGTGACTATCCCTTCAAATAACAGATGTAATGATATGCATTGTTTTGAAAACAAAAATATATCTTACTGCTACATAGCAGTTTGCATCTCTCACCGGGCCCTGCGTGTCAAAAAAGCGTCCTATGCTGTTGCGTAGCTTGGTAAAGAGCATGGGATAGAGGGCTGGACTGAGCTCCAGTCCCACCAGGTCCTTAACATTGGTGCGAATCTGCAAGCCCACCTTCTCGTGAGTACAGACCATGAGAGACAGCAGACGCTCTAAAAACCTGTTAAGGGACGTTTCACTGTTCACCTCGCAGGAGCCCATGGATATCATGGAGCTCTTGCGCTCAGTCAGAGCACCCATTGGAGGACTGTAAGTGCCCAAACTGGGTGTACTGCGCTGCTGGAGACACACCCCACCCAGGGCGCACAAGAAACCTGTCATGTTGATCCATTCCTGCACACAGAGAAAACTTCAGATGAAGGAACATACAGAGAAAGAAGCTATGAACACTTTTAATGTTTTAATTTTACCTGGCCATCTTCTACTTTGCTTTTCGAGTGGTTAAGTATGTGTTTCGTTGCTTGCTCCCATTTTGCATACGTGTCTTCCCATGCCTGCGAAACACCAATATAACATATCAGCTAATTTATGCCTTAAAACTTCAAATGTGTACAAAAGAAATATGCAGATGTTATAAATCACCTCTATGTTTCCAGCTGTAGGATGCTTTATTCTCCTCAACAGGGCCATGACTCTCTTCTGAAGGGTGTTTCGTCCTGAACATAAAAATGGTTTATAGGACAAGCACAACAAGCAAATGATCAGTTCAACATTTTAAACTTTTACCTGTAGCCATCATATTGCTGACAGAAGCGAGCTCCATGAAGGTGTTGTAGTTCGGAAGGACGGTGTGCATTGGCAGCTCATCCACACTGCAGCGGATGTCCGCTTCCTCACAGAGATGGCGAAAACAGGACATGGCCACAAGCACAGCTTCCGCGTCAGGACTCCACAGGAAGGTGTACAGACACACCTCAAGCTTGGTCTGAGCCTGTCTGCTGATGGGAATGAGACTGCCTTGTGTAGCACACTCCTAAAGAGCAACAAACACATCAGGACAATCCAACAGATTTTGGACAAAAAACACATGTAGGTCAATCACAAAAGCTTTGAATGCAAAATGCAAGTTCACCTTGTTCTTTAATAGGAACTTATTTCTGCATATGAGAATCTCCCTGAGCCACTTCAGTATCTCTGTACTGTTGATCATCTGGTGACCGATCAGCTTCTTGCATATCAGGAATAAAACCTGAGAGCTGAACGAAGACAAGAAAATATCAATTTTTGAACATGACATCATACTGACCAGCTTCAAAAATCTCTAACTTGCCAGCTTCAAAAATCTTTACGATCTATGGTGTCACTTACCTGATGTCCCAGAAGGTTTCAATGGTTGCATCTGGGTTCCACTGCTCAATGGTTTCTGGCTGATGTAGCACCAACAGTGCCTGGGAGAGAAAACAAGTGTTACAGTGTTCATCACAGAGTCAAAACAACACCGGTCAAAAGTTTTGGGAAACTTGAGATATGTTTGGATGTCTAAATATCTGAAATAAGTTTAACAGATTTTTTTTTAAGATGATTTTAACTGAATAATAAAAAACACCAGCCAAAGCAGAATTGATGGAGACTTTTTAAGATTCTTTAAAAAAGCTTCTAATGGTGAGACTATAAGAAGCTATTTGACAAAATGACAAGAAAACATTTCTGCAAATTCTAGTCAAAAAGGTGAATAACAATCAAATCTTACATGTTTATTTTTCAGTTAAATATGATTCCTTATAGTGTCCTGTTTTATTTAATAATATTATTGAGTTTCTTTTTATTCCAAAAAATGTGGGGAAAAATATGAATGGACAAGAGTCAGTATCCCCCAAAAATGTGGGGGTGTGGGATGGATTACCTCCATGGCTTCCTGTGAGAGTTCAACGCTGTGGTTGAGAGGAACAAGTGCCACTAGACCTTTGATGAGCTCAGTTGTGCTGTTCTGGATCTCTTGACCAGATTTACCTGGGTTCTGTCAAATTCAAAGCAAATGTAGTTAAAAAAATACAAAATGTAACTGAAATACTGAACTATTCAGCAGCCATATAAAATGTTGCCTTTGAGTCACTCTATGCCTAAATACATTAATATTTTAACGCAAAATTATTCATTGGCAACACCAAAAACTGAATTAAATGTAATATTAGTACTTAAAAGACACATGTTTCAAAATCTTTAATTCACTGTCCTTTACTTACGTGCAGCATTAGTTTAGGGTCAGCATGGATGAGTTTGACAAGAGCTAGCAGCAGAGAGCGTGTGTCAAAATCGGTGGACTTCTCTTTAAACTTTAAGCTTGTCATTTTTTCTTTGAAAGTCAGACTCTGCATAAAAAGGAAATAGACAAATGAGCTGTAACTAAACAGTGTCAGATACAGTATATTAAATGTGTGTATTATTAATGTGCGCTTGTGTTATATTAGTGCATGTCTTACTGATGTCAATCTCAAAGGTGGATGTGCAGTGAGAATTTGTATAACTCGGCCCAGCGTTTCTGCAAACATGGTGCGCAATTCACAGGAATAGCAGTAGATGGCATCGATCTTTGGCCACCAGTCCAGGTGAGACTACATAGCACATGAAAAAAAACATTAACAAGTTACAAATGACAACATGATGATCTTCTAAACCTACTCAACAACCATGTAGAGTTCATACTTACATTTGTAATAATTCTGTGAAGAGAGTTGACCAGAACAAAATGAAATGTAGAAGGAGAACTCGAAGCTAAGCACACCTAGCACCAAAACAATCAGAATTTCTTTTTAAATATACACATCATTACAAAATTCCCAACAATATTGACATTGTTTTAAATGCTTGTACCAAAAAGTTGTTGGTCACTTATTATAGACAATTATAGTATTAAATTATAAATGATAGTCAACAAAAGTTCCCCAGAACTTTAGGTGGCAATCTGTTCTTCAAAAATTCTAAAGAGATTAAAAACAATATAGTAATTTTTCCTAATCTGGGTCTCACTGGATCCATTTTGGAGTTCAGTTTGAGAACCCCGGTCTAAGGGACCCCTTACAGCAAAGTAGTTCAGCTCACCTTGAAATGTTGGTTGTTTCGAGGATTGATGCGGTAGCACGACACAAAGCAGTCGATCATTAAATCCACATCAGCACTCTGACAGCCCGTGCCCCTCGAAAAGGGCTTTGTGGGGTTAAACAGAAGACCCTAAAAGAGAAACACCCAGGTTGTGTATGAGAAAATAAAGAGATTATTTCCACAAGACTAAAGAGTCAGTTAAACCCGGGTACCTTCAGATCCATGACGATAGATTGAACTAGGAGAAATATAACTGAATTATCCTCCCAGTTGATGTAAGTGCATGCTTTGCAGAGTTTGACGCAGGCAACAGCTGCACTCTCTGTCAGTTGTCTGCTTCCGCTGTGCTGTCCCAACGCTTTCCGGAGACTTTCCACAAATGACTTCTGTTAAAGTAAAAAACACTGTTGTTTTAAGAAACTTACTGGACATCTCACATTTCTGAACTAGGATAATTTATTGGCAAAACTATGTATGCTTTATAACATCCGTACCTTGTAATGACTCAAATGACACAAAAAGATAATTATTTTCAATTCTATAGTTACCAGTTATGTATTGGCTACGTTTTTACATGACTTTCTAAATCATCACTTTGATAGTCAGGTGTCACCACAAACAGAAGTGAAACTTATATGAAATTGCAGATAAGACTGCGTGAAACTTGGTTGTCAATATGATCTCTGACCTTGTTAGCTTTCTCTTCCCCCCCAACTTCTTTGGTAATGCTCTGTGTGATCTCAGGACACAAAATCAGGAGGATGATCTGAAGCGGCCACACCGCCGCCTTCCTCTTTGCACTCTCTGCAAAACTGTCCACCAGGTCAAACAGCTTTTCTGCACAGTCTGTGAACATATAAAAAAACAGAGATTTAACCATGGGAACGCTTGCACTGACAAAACTTTATACATCAAACTTAAAAACAAGTGTTCAGATAAGACACTGTCGCTGACCGGCCATGTCAACCTGGGGTCTCTGGTAGAGCATGGTGAATTCATCAGGGTAATGCTCCACCCAGTTCCAGAAAGCCTGCCACAAACACATTACAAACATCAATTATTATATGCTCTTTTATTTCCTGCTAATACGAATTTAAAACTTTTGATATACTTTATTATTTGTATAGCACTAACCTTTTCAAGACTGCTGATCACTGAAAGCTGGGCAGGTTTTTTCAAAGCTTTGAATTTGAGAACGGTTTCTGAAGAATGCGAAAACATGGAAAAAACAAAGCAATTCAAAATAATGGTATTAAGAATAATGTGGTCTATTAATCGTGATTGATTTTTTATAAATATACATTTATTATTTTTTTTAGAATTTTTTTTTCGCGGAAACAATCGTGATTATAATTTCTGTGATAACCGAGTGACCATTATGTGGACAAAAAGTTTATTTAATATAAAAAAATTAAAACTGTACTTTACCTTGCAGCAGTCTCTTTAACTTCAAGCAGTCTACACTGATATATTGAATGAGCTCAATGTCGTGGACATCCACTGTGTCCTCTGTACATACTGTGAGTTCCTGTAACCTGTGACATCAGAAATATTTGTTGATAAATTCTATCATTTGGGGGTTTTGGGGTCTGAATCACACATATAAAGATGATCTAAAATGGAGCCTTGTGGAATGGCTTTTTCCATGCAAGTTACCTTGTAGAGATACGACTGAAGACAGCATTAAAGTTGTTGCAGCTGAGAGAGAAGAGCACGGCGGAGGCGGAGCTACGTAGCTGAGCAGCATGCTGTTGGCCCTCACGGCACGAATGCAGGAAGTGACATATCTCAGGTAGCAACTGCTTTACCAGCATGGCCTCATCCAGCCTCAGGCAATCTTTCGGTTGCTATGGCAAAAAGTCACAAATATACATAAACAGTCGTGTATTAAGATTGTATGGTATAAGATTTTGGTCATCCACAGAAGCCCGAATATTGGTATTTAGCCAACCCAAAATTTGTTCACACAAACATAGATGTAATGCAAGAAACACAAAAGTTATCACATTTCTGTAGAAACCGAAGTCCACAGGACACTAAAAGGCTATCTTGCATGCAAAATAATGCTAAAATCTATAAAGGAAAATCCAGATCATCTCTCAAGACAAGGAAACACCTGCAAATGTAATAATCTGCTGCTAGGACCAGTCCAGAGTAATTGTTTTTCCAGAACTCTATGCGTGTCAAATATAAAACGTTGTGCAACACAAACCATGAATTGGTTCTGTACAAAAGATAAACCAAAACATACTGAACCAACAAATGTTACATTTAAACACCGGATTAAAGTTGAATTCTAAGTTTGATATTTTAAAATGAAAATTAGGATTTTGGATTCATGTTTCTATTACGAGACATTGTAATACTTAAATGACTGTTATTTCAATTGAATATAAAACTAAAATTACAGTGTAGAAAGCAGGATTTAGGATCGTTGAAAAAAGGGATAGGTTGGACAAAGTCTGCTTTGGATTACTACTCACCCCTGCCAAACACTTCTCCAGTGTGTCAAGGATAATCAGCTGGGAGAGGTAGAGGTTCTTCTCTGCCGCATCGCCAAAGATCCGCTGGGAATGAGAAAAACAAAATCAAAAATGTTGCATTATGATTTTAGCCCTAAAAGTACACTACAATGAATGTCCAAGACATGGGCTTACCATATTGTTGACACTTTTGAGTATGTTGGTCAGACCATTGATGACAAGGGCGAATTTGTACTTGGAGATGTTTATTAAACATTCTTTATTGTGCTCTGTGCTCACTTTGTTGTGGGTGCTCTGTTGTCCTGTCTTTATAGGAAGCTGTGGGTGTAAGAGAGAAACAAACTATATTTTAAATTAAAAAGTTAAAAAGTTTACAGTTCTTTTAAAAATGGATTAAACATGAACTGGTGAGGTAAAGGACAAATGCATCTGGCTGGCAGGTGTCATTTTTTGATTCCTGTGGTTCAGCTTTTTGGGCTCTTGAAGTCTATCCTGAAAGTATGGCGGAGAAAGGCATGCAACATGTGCAAAGCAGAGAATGAGAAGTCAGAGGTCTGATGTTCTTAAATTTGACACGCCCACCCCGAGAGAGCATCTAAGCACTTAAAGACTCCCACCCACTCATCCCGGGTCAAAACTCTCCAGCTTTAGGTGTTAAAACAAAGAGCCCCAAGCTCTCCCAGATTCCACCCTGTCGCACACCTGCAGCCCAGCACATCTGCTCTTGTGCTGTCCAACGCACACACAAGCGGTTAATTCTCCCTAATTCAATAGGAATGGTGAAAGAACACAAGGTCTGTCCATCTTAATGAAACATGTGTATGGAGGGGATGAAGGTCTCTCTCTCTTTTGCTAACATGTTAAGGCTCTGAGAACTGATGTAAACAAATTTGGCAGAACAGAAAAGCAGATAATAATAGTTTGATTACCAACATTATTCTAAATATATTGTGCTCTGAAGAAAGAAAATCACAAGAGGATGATACCTCTATATTTGTTCATATCCCACTGCATTTAAAAAAGCACTGAAATGTTCACTTGGGTATTTTAATCGGTTAATCAATTGCTGAATAAAGGTTTGGTTTAACATAATTTCAGTACGAGTAGTGTGCATATTTATGTTGCTTTTATAAACACACGTCTATATATATATATTTAGGAAATATTTACATTTGTTTATTGAGATCATTTTATATATTTAGATAAGTTAAACTATCCAAAAAAGTATATAATTTTTATAAATGTCTCATTTCTTTGGATGTATGCATCCAACGGTACACAGACAATTTATGGAAACACAAACTCTTACTCTTCAATCATTACTCAATTAAAACAGCCCTTCTGTAAAACAATTACTAGCATGTTTTTTATTAATAAACAACTTTTCTGTTATATAATATCAATTATATATCTATTAATAATATCAATTACAAATATTTACCAACAATCTTAATTTTTTATAAACATACATTTTAATATTTATATATTATAGTTACTTACATGCTTGTGTGTGAACGTGTTTAGAAATACCAATTTATAAACAGACATATTATGTAAACACAAACCTATCATTCTGAATGTAATGAAACATTTTACAGCCCTAGTTTTAGTTGCATTAACTTAAATGTATTCACTGTTGTGCAGAGCTAAATGACAACTTGTCGAGTTTTAAAATAATGAGTCTAAACTGATTTACTGAAATAAAATACATTTACCTGATTTGGGTTTATGGTCAAATAAAGAGAATTAAAAATGGCATTAAAATAAGATGCTTAACAACACCAACAAAATGTCAGCTAATATATCTTAAAAATAGTTCAATCCTCCACTGGGTCATTAGTGGTTACTAGGTTTAAGTGACCCAACGGTTGCGTGTCCAAAAAAACTCTTCCCTTCCTGTTTTCCATTGCCTCCGCTATATAACTGAGAAGCATGTGGCTGGAAATTAAAGTCCTAAGACTGGAGAGAAGTCAGGACTGTCACAATTACATGCACAGGACACATACACTCGTGGAGTCCACATAGCCCAGCCAAGCTGACATCCATTTTTATGCTGGATACCGATGGACAGTAAGCACTTTGTTTCCCAGGAACAGTAGAAATTCCAGGAAGGTCAGGGGAAGATCGCTTCCCTTATGTGCAATTATATCTGTGATGAAATACGGACATTACAAAAACATACAACAAAAAGATGCAGCAAATACACTAAAACAAATCTTTTTGATTGTTTAGGATTATGGTTTTCTCATCAGAGATTTAGAAGTAAAATAATATAACATCTACGTAAAACTGTATAGTCAAATGTGACAAGTTTCAACATAACATTATCATCCCAATACTTCCCGGGTTCCAAATTCGGACTATTTTGGTCGCATTTGCTATCGAAATTTAACTTGTGCATGAAGAGAGGCTACAACAATAAAACAAGGACGAAATTACTAATATTAAACCAAGAAATTAAACTTTTATAACAAAAGCTCTCCGCTTTGACCTGTCAATGGTCGCGTCTTGCTGCTTAGGCTGAAACACATGCACCTTACAAACTCTTGCATACATAGTCCAAATGAAATATCATTTATTTCTGAAAAAAATAAAAAATTAAGTGTGTCAACAAGGAATAGTTAATGTAATAAAACAGATAGCCATAGATAGTAGATATAACTGTTACTAGCTTTTTGCGCATAGATTCCAAACAGCTTTTCACTGTTGAAACGGTTTATGTGCTGCATAATATTTTTTTGCTGTTAGTGTCTCTAAACGTCTTCTTGGGGTGTTTGCATACAGTCCACCTCACCTGTAAAGCGAGTTTGTAGTAAATGTATAGTAGTTTTTGAGAGCCTACCATGATTTGAACATGCATGAGAATTATACCATGAAAAATTGCATATCAGAAGTTCACATGCAGCTGAGAAAATGTCAGAGACAGAGCCTGGTACATTTGATATCCATCCTTTGCCAGAAAAAGAAGTTAGAATATGCAGTACTACTTTGGATAAAGTAAAAACAAAAGCAGGATTGTCTTAGAGGATGGATATCCAATTTGCGAAAGATGTGGACACAGGAGAGCTCATATTCATGAACATCATCACTCCGTGCAGATTAAGTTATGTGGGAGTTGTAAGTTAAGTGTATTATTTCCATGACATAGTAGATGTGCAGTAAAAAGTGGATATCATGTTAAACCTGAAATTGAATGGATAAAAATAGGTATGTGAACATCAATGTGTGAAAAGACTTAAAAATGTAATTTGCTTCTTTATGCCCGAATGTGTGTGGCCTGTTTTGTCTATGAAATACTGAGGTACTATATTTATTACATTAATGGTGTTTCCACAAATTCAAAAGTACATAAGCATCTCACGTGACATTTACTTCAGGTTTGGTACAACTCATCAAAATAAAAGTTCTGTTTCCAATGTAATTTTAACATTAACATTATTGTAAGTCGATCAGAATTACATCGTTTTTGATATATAAGGGAACATTTGTGCTTCCAAAGTAAAAAAAATATTAAATGTCCTTGAGGTACATGCAATGAAACACTTCTATCACATAAAACCTGTTTATACTCTAATTTCTAACTAGGGTAAATTCAGACTTATTCCCACAATCGATTATTATCATTTATATTACAAACCAAAAAATCAAATAATTGTTCATATAGTTCATATTATAAGCCTCTGCAGTGGCATAAAAGCATTAGGGTGCAAAATCGACACGCAAAAGCTACCTTACCTGAAGAATAAGGTTTCTAAGGTTAAATAAAAACCTGTAGCATTGCTAAAATGAGTGTGCGGAGTGACCGATAATATGATAAAATATGCATTTACTAATAAATATATGGACATGTCGCTTGAGATGCACAGTTGCTTCAGATCTCCAGTAATTGGCGAATTTATGCAGAACTATTGTGTGCATCTGTTTAAGAAAATATGTTGATTTGCTATTATTAGCAGAAGATTTTCTTACTAAATGTGCATAGGACATGGACGTTATTGACACTTTCACAGAGAATCTATAGATTTAAAAAGTGAATTTTAAAAAGTCTTTAACATATTTCAACCTATAGCAGTTCTAAAGTTGAGACCTGTGTTTGATATGGATATACTGTAAGTAAAATATTTATTCATTATTAACTCTTATTAAAAACAGACACCCACACAGACAAACTTGATATATGAAACAGACATTTATTAGCAAAGATTCGGGTTTTTCACCTTTTTCAGCGGTTTGTGATTCAATTTTATGTGATTAACAACATCATAAAATAATGTGTTTAACATATTGACAGATTGCTTCAGATGCGCACTCTCCAGTTATTAGCGAAATTCATAGAGAATCATTGTCTGCTTCTGTTTGAGAAAATGTGTTGATTTATTATTATAAGTCTGTTGCATTTTTACTTTACATGCATAGGAAAAGGATACTTTTAAAGAGAATTAATAGATTTTAAAAAATGCATGGTTACTCACTAATGTCTATAACGTGTTACAACAAAAATAAGAGCCTACACTGACAAACTTGATATATGAAACGAATCAATTTAATAAGAAAACAAAAGACGATAAAGAGATCTTAGGGTTTTTCTTTAACTTCCGATTTCTTATTATTTTAAATAAAATATGCTGCAATAATAAAACAAGACTATTTATATAAATTTTTCAACAAAAGCTCTTCTGCACATTGACCTGTCAATCATCGCGCCTCAGCTTGCGTCTTATAAACGCTTTGTCCAAATTTAACATTTTATCTCTACAAAAATGCCAAACAAAGGTGGGTCTGCAAGAAATGTAATTAGCGCCATTGCGTTTTTCTTACGCTTGATGTGTTGTATAAGCCGCAGATATATGACACCTAATTTTATCGTTGTTAATTTCTTTTGAGTAAACTGTTATTGACAATTAATCGATCAATGGTTTACATCCCTAATTCCTACAAAAAAGTATGCAAACAAGTGTCATCTTTGGCAAAACGATCACAATAAACAATCAAAACATCTTTTGCTCGGCATCGAAACCTTTGGCAAAGATTTGCTTAAATGTCCCAAGCTGGAATCTATGTCGAATACAAAGCATCATCGACCTCTCATTCCTGAGCCGGAGCTCTCCCCAGAGAAACGACAGATTAGTTTTCCGTGCTATGGCATCTGTGAGGTCATTGTTTCAAGGTACTCTGTGCATTCATACAGCCGCTGACAGGGCAATAACCAGCACATGGTTTGCCTATTACAAGGGAAAAAAGTGACACATCCCTGATGTTATTAAGGCAAAACAAGCAATTCCGTTGTAATCTTACACTGCCGATTATATTCTGGATTATTACTGTTGGCTCCTGCCATCCAGATTTCTAAAAAGGTGGCAAAAGCTGGACATACTTAGCCAAATAAGTGCCTTAAATTCTATGGATTTAAAAAGCTTAGAATCAGCTAAACTCCAAGAGTTTTAAACAGTTTAAACTATAATCCGTTATAAGTCCACTTGATACAAACCAAACCTGTCAAAACCAAAGATTTCCACTAACTGCACAAGAACAAACATTGCTGCTATGGAAGAAACAGACGGGGATAACATCATTGATATATAAAGAAATAATAAGCGATATAATTCACATTTCACTATTCATTTCTTTACCAAACACACAAACTCAATGCTGTGCTCGAAACCAGACTTCACAGTGTCAAACAATAAGAGGAAGTCATGGACTAGCGGTTAGAGAGTTTGACTCCTAACCCTACAGTTGTGGGTTCAAGTCTCGAGACAGAAATATCATGACTTGGGTACCAAACCCCCAACTGCTCACCGGTGTGTGTGTGTGTGTGTGTGTGTGTGTGTGTGTGTGTGTGTGTGTGTGTGTGTGTGTGTGTGTGTGTGTGTGTGTGTGTGTGTCTCATCCAGTTGTGTGTGTTCACAACCGGTTTGTGTATGTGTTCACTTTTGTGTGAGTGTCTGATCCATGTGTGTTCAAAATCGGCGCGTGTATCTGTCCGGGTGTGTGTTCACGGTTGGTGTGTGTGATCCAGTTTTGTGTTTACTGCAGTGTGTGTGTGTTCACAATCAGTGTGTGTTTTCACCGCTGTTTGTGTGTGTCTGACTTGGAAATGTGTTCACAGTTGTTGTGTGTGTCTGCTCCAGGTGTGTATTCACTGCTGTTTGTGTGTCTGATCCAGGTGTTGTTCACTACTGTGTATGTGTCTGATCCGGATATGTGTTCACAATCGGTGCGTGTGTGTTCACTACTATGTGTGTGTCTGATCTGGGTGTGTATTCACAATCGGTGCGTGTGTGTTCACGTGTGTGTGTGTGTCACTT
>CM065675.1:11450388-11518830 GCA_033220385.1 Triplophysa yarkandensis
AAAGAACCCATGTCACACCTCTCTTCATTAAACTACATTGGCTGCCCATAGCAGCTCGCTTTGAATTCAAATCTCTCCTTGTAGCCTACAGGACCACCACAGGTTGAGCACCCAGCTATCTTCACTCACTGATTCAAAGGTATATGCCCTCCAGATCTCTGTGCTCAGCAAACGAGCAACGTCTTGTGGTGCCATCTCAAAAGGGTAAGAAATCTCTCTCTCGCACCTTCTCGGTAGCGGTTCCTCGATGATGGAACGATCTGCCTCTTGCATCACGGTTGGCAGACTCGGTCTCTATTTTAAAAAAATCATCTCTTCCGACTACACCTAACCCACTAGCAAACCTTCTTCCTAATCTACTCACTCATTATATATAAAAAAACACTTAACCTGTTTCCTCCCCTTTTATCTCGCTTTATTTTTTATTAAGTCGCTTTGGATAAAAGCGTCTGCTAAATTCCTGAATCTAAATGTAATGTACATTTTATTTTTTAGTTAACACATAATTCCCAAAGTTCACTTTTGTTATATTTAATAATTGTATAAATTTGTAATTATTTTAAAATGTGGAAGTGTAGCAAAGCTCTTGCCAGGTAGTGTGCATTACTTTATGTAAAAAAATAAATATCACTGAGGTGTCACAATAACAGTTACATTAAATACCATGTTTTAACTATTAATTAGAATGTTAATGTTAATTCTTCACATTTTGTCTACTTTTATACACTTGAGTTTCAATCATTTACCGAATATAAAACTAAACACTAAACAAACCAAATTATTATAGATAATAATTTATAGATAAATTCAGTGGTTAAAGTACGGCACTAGCAATGCCACAACACCAGAGTCGTTGGATTGATCCCAGGGATTGCACATGTCGCTTTGAATAAAAGGATTTGGCAAATGCTTATATGTTAACCTTGAACTTTGACCTTTGATAACTATGTAGTCAAATATCTGATATGGTGACAGGAGAAGATTTTGCTTTTCCATGTTTGTTTATTTGTGTTTTGGTTACATTTCACATGCACACTCCAACATTACATTACGTTTGCAGTCATGTACCTTGCATTACATTATTACTGATGCTTTCAGAAACATTCCTGCTATATTTCTTTTTTCTTACAAATTTCACAATCAATTCTTATATCAGTTTAGTGTTCAATAATCAATAAAGTTTTGCTTTGAACTTGTAACTTTTGTGTTTGTTTGTTTCTTGCTTGTTGCGAAGGTGCGTCCATATAAAAAGCTTTATTACTCAAAAAGTGTTCAAATTGGTTCTGACACAGATCCTCTATCGTCTTGCATTGTGTCTTTTATATGTTTTTTTTTATTAGGAAACATTTAAACCTGATTAAATCCGGATTTATCATTTCACTTTATTATTGGAATAAGGTGTTGAGCAACACCCCTGATCAGAGGTCAGCGAAAAAGAGGTCAGAGGTCTTGGGAACTCCTACTGTTTAGGGCAAGTCCACCTCTTGTCTTTTAAACCTCTATGACTTTCCTTCATCAGCAGAAAATACAGAAAAAGGGAAGACTGTTGGTAACTGTAAGAATTCTTCTGTTGTATGTTGTCTGGATTCTTGCAAATAGCAGAGCGCCCGAGCAAACCAAGTGAGTTAAAACACAGATGGTTTATTGTTAATGCTTAAAGAATAGTGGGGCAGTCCATAGCTTTAACCATCGCTTCTGGCAATTCAATGAAATTGATGTTTTTGACATTCGTGGAGATCTGACGGTGTCTTCTGTGGAGGCTTAGAAGCAATAAGAGCAGTTCATTTATTTATTTTTCTTGGTAATCTGAGTTTTTAAAACCATAATTCACGTATAATCATCATCCTAGATGGCACAGATATGTTTGTAAGATGTCTGCTGAAGATCTGAAAAACATCTGCTGTGGAAAACCATCTGCTACACTGTAAGAAAGGGTTCATGCAGCTTAGTAAATATCAGAAAAATACATTGTTATACTAACTTAACAAAATCTTTTAAAACATTAAATACCTTTCTTTCAGTATAAAATATTAAAATAATTGAGTAAAAATCCAATGAGTATTTAATTAACAAATATAAATTTGTAATAAACACCAATATTTTTGGTGAATTCCAAAGATTAACTTAATTATTTACTTACATATACACAAAATGTAAACATATTTACTTAATTCTAAAGATTTAAAATGCACTACATTTTTTCATGTAAATTGTTTCACATTTAAACACAGGATTTGTTCTATTGTAAACCTATAAAGAGCTCTTGACATCTAATCTAAACCATAAACATCTTACAAATATCTTATAGAGGTTTTTATGACATGTGACAGCAGACGTCTCAGAGACGTTCACAGATTAAAATCCAGACATCAAATATGTCTGTCAGATGAAGGTGTGCTATTAGGGACGCTTCAGTCATTTCATTGTAAGCGTTTGTTGTATCATTTATACTTTTAATTTTGTTTAATCTGATGTTTTGTATTGTATTTTATTAACATTAAAACCAGTCTGTTTCTGGTCAGAATGAACATTGAAGTGCAACTGAGATTAATCAATAATTTGCTGATTTTATTCTATCATGACTTTGTGACCTGTGTTTTGTGACCGCTGTGGAGTTGACCCTTATTGTCTGCTTTTAAGCTCCTTTGAATTGAAGATCTGGATGAACACTTCTTACTGCACACATATAAAGCAGAAAGAATGTTGAGAAATTTTAAAGCATTAAATGAAGTGATGCTTAATGATTTTAGTTTCATTTTTGGCTATGCCTTTCTAGTAAAATCTCTTTACAGGAAAACTATGTTACTTGTTACTACTACTGGTCAAGATACATTTATGACGCGCAAAAAGAACAGGCAAATTGCAATCCCTACCGATCAGAAGTGAAGAGTTAACGACTTTGTACTATTAATCTATGAGGGCTTAAATATAAATGTACACATATAGTCTAATTGCTCAGACTGGATTCCGTTGATGATTTTTAGAGTGTCACTTAAAAATAAGCGAAAAAGGGGAAAAAACTGAAAGGTTAGTTATTCATTCACTTTTCAAATATTAACTGCAAGATACTGATCTGCCATACATCTCTAAATCGTCTTTTGCCAGATGACACACAGACCTGTAGATATCTGTAAGATATGGATGATTAAGAATGAATGTAAAACATCTCATTCCAATGTAAGTAGGGGTCAGTTGTGGTCTGGTGGTTTAACAGTTGGACTTGTAAGCGGAAGGTTGCTGGTTCACATCCTTGTACCAGCAGATAATGACAGATAATCGTTGAGCAAGACACCTAACCCCTATTTGGTCTGCAGTGATAATTGGCCGCTGCACAATACTTTAAACTCCCTTTGAATAAAAGCTCTGCCAAATGAATAAATGTTCATGTAAATGTTTTTAAACAGCAAATGTTGTCAAGATCTCTAGGGTTTTTCTTATTTTGCTATTTTACAGTTCATAAGCTTAAGAGTGATTGTCATAAGAGGTTCTGAAAGCCCATTCATTGTTTCCTTCATTGTTTAGTGGCCAAATATCTTAATGTAGTGAAAACTTAAAATTCTGGGGCTGTGGCATTTCTGTGCTGTGACAGCAGTAACCTTCCTCAAATAAGGCCGGTTGCAAACATGAAACCAGCACTATCTAATCTGAAAGCCTTTTTTAAATGGCTGTCATTCATTGTTTGCAACACATTTTTTTCTCCCTCTTTGTCTTTCAGTCATTGTGTCCTCTGCATAAGAAACCCTTAAGCCTCTTAAAAGTCCTCTTCACTGCTCCAGCTTTTAAGCTCATAATTCTGGAGCTTAAAAGCTCTTTCACGGATTAAGATGTTTTACGACATCCCTTCTTCCTTACTATGTTCTTTATATATAAGAGGAAACTCCTATAATGTGTTATGTTTTTGTTAAATACATTTCTTTTGTTAAGAGCTGTCTGCCGTCGGGTTCTGCCTTCACAATTCCTGCCTGACAACACTCATCACTTTGAATAAACCTAAACTATTTATGTAGAAAAACACGATCAATTGTGTAAACCATTTATTATTCTGATAATGAAAACAACTGTTGGTGTTTACACTTTAACTCAATCACAAGCTGATACAAAGAACAAAGGACAAATGTAATGATTACAAAAAATAATGATAGAATAAAATAAACAGTTTATTGAGTAATCTCAGTTGCACCTCAATGTTCATTCTGATTAAAAACATTGGTGTTCATGTAAAACAATACAGCCTTTACCTTAACATTAAACAAAATTATAAGTATAAATTATACAACAAACGCTAACACTGAAACGACTCTAGCATCCCTAATAGCACACATACATCTGACAGACATATATGATGTCTGCATTTTAATCTGCGAACGTCTTGAGACGTCTGCGGTCACATGTCATATAGACCTCTATAAGATGTTTCAAATTTTGAATAGATGTCCAACAGCTATTTAGATTTAAAAGATGATTTTACACAGCAGATGTTTTCCAGATCTTCAGCAGACTTCTTACAGACGTTCTTGTGCTACCCGGAATAATGATTAAATGAATTGACTATAAGTGAATTAATATTTACTTTACCAAAATGACTCCAATTATCGGGAAAAGGAAATAAATGACCTGCTCTTATCGTCAAGAATAAAATCACTTCTAAGCCTGCACAGAAGTCACCTGCAGATCTCTACAAACATCTAAAACGTCAATTTCATTCAACTGCAAGAAACGATGTTTGTAAGTGAACAATTGTTGACCATTCACAGACACATTGAAGCCATGGTCAGTACAATAAATGTAGACCTGAAACAAACACAGGAGATGAATATACAAATATATGTATTAATATGTTTGTAAATATATGAATCACTATGTGTGTATATATCTAAATGAATATATAATGATGATACTGTCTATATACCTCAAAGGCTTGACCTGCTTTAAATGGCATGTCTCCAGGATATTCTTCCTTACCCCATTTCCCATCCCAAGTGTTACACACTATCCTATTCTGATCAAAACGAGGATTGAAGTGAAAGGCAATTCCATATCTGTGACGGAAGTTGAATTCTATCCTGAGAAAGGAGAAGACACAAAAGGTTATTTAAACCAAACAAAGTGAAACATAATAAATATTTTCATTTTTGTTTGTCTTTGTTAACCTGTGGGGGTTTTGGTCGACCACTCCTTGAATGACGAAGCTTTTACCAGGTTTTAGTGGACCATTGATCACTGTGCTGTATGGGACCACCTCATAATTGAACACAAAACATTTGATTTGTACTGTGAAATCCAGCTAAAACTGAATATTAAAGGCTTATCGATTATGGCAGTGCTTAGACAAATATTATTGTTTGTATTAGGTCTGAATACATGGTTTAAGGTTAAAGCCTTACACATAGCATACATTTTTATATATATTGATTGGCCAGCTAATCAGTGCATTGTAATTGGCCGAATTCTGCCAGCACGGACATGTTATGGCCCTAACTATTATTAGAACATCAGCGTTGAAAGCATTGGTACTGACAGGTAATAACATGGCATTGCAAACTTCGTACTTATTTAAGCCCAAATCTGATCCAGGATATGAAGAATACATCCAGATTGCCAGTGCTAATTGATCAGGATGTGACACATTACTAATCATAAATATATTTTCCAAAAAAGCATGCGGAATAAACACAAGCACATGACAAACATACTCAACACTCACATTAGTGCATAAAACAACAAGGTTACACCTTTTTAGTGGTGTAATTCAAATCTACAAATTTGGTGATGTACAATAGGGGGGCTTATGTGAAAGGGGCGTTTCAGGCAGGTGTAGGTGAGCCTTCCCTTTGATATAGAATAGATCTTTTGTTATGATAATCTTGGCTATATCACGTGTCTAATGCATGCATTAGCAACTCAAAAAAAAAAAACTTAAAAAAAACAGATTTTTAAACAATCAACCCATTAACTAAACCTGAGTGTATGTCTCAGAGTTTAAAAACATTGAACATTTTAAAAACATTGAAAAAAATTTATAAAAATAAAATATTACTTTAAGAAATAATTGCTTGTTAGAAATACAAATTAACATAAAGCACGATGTTTTCAGCTGATGGAAAATATCACTTACCAACTTTTGACATGCCATTTTGACTATTTGATTTTTTTTGCTGTCTTTCAGATGCGTCTTCCAAGTGTGACCTCTACAAAATGCACGGAGGTGAGCAGCTTTTATACAGGAATGGTTGAATAAAACCCAAACCACGTTAGGGACAAAACAGATAAAGATATGTCATCAGAGATTACCAAGGAACGTTATCAAACCAAGGCTTGCCATCAATTAAAGAGGTAAAATAGTTCTTCCACAGAAAATCTAAAACAATATAAACCACATTAACAGACAAATGATAACAGGAAAAAACAAAAAAAGCAGAACACAAAAAAATCAAGAAATTGGACTTTGGTTTTGCGTCTATGAAATAGAAGTCAATGGGTTCTAATGTTGTCAATTACCAACTTCTTTTAAATCATTTTTTTTGTCTTCAGCCATTGAAATGTCATACAGGTTTTAGGAACTCTTCATTTAAACAGAACAGTAATCTTTTTTGTCGTTTTTGTTAAATATGACAAAAACAATTTTAGTACTCCTTTTGTGTTTAAAATGTTGAAGGAAACAGAAATTATGTTGAGAAATGTCACATGGGGTTTTGTCTATACAATGGAAGTCAATGTGGTTTAGTTTGCAACTTTTTTAGAAATATTTTGTTTTCTGCAAAACAAATGAGATGAGTAAGTAATAAAAGTCATTTTGATTTTAAATTTTGATTTTTTGATAAATCAAAACCCTAAATTAGAGTGTGTTGATTTGCTATTATGCTATATTGACCATGGTTGGATCAAATATTGATATTTTTATTTATCTAAGTTTGTCTGAATTTTATTTAAACAATCCAGCCTTTATGCTTTCTTAGAGTCCACTCTGGATACACAACACAAACATTTCTTATCATGCATTTGTCTTGTATTAGTACCAATACCTAAAACTTCATAAATTACGATACATTAACTTGGCAAGGAAAGTGACCTTAGATATTTGGTTGTTCTGGGACGAAAGTGTATAGATTAAGTAAATGCATTTTTAATAAAAGCAAAATAATCTGCCATGGAGATAAAAATGTTTAAACTTGTTTTACCTATTTAAACAGGTAGGTTATTTTCCTTGTTTTAAACATATATTAATTTGATTCTTATATTTTTTTGGTCACTTGCTTGCCAAGTAAATGTGTAAAGTACAAAGTAAAAGTTTTGGATATTTGTGCTAAAAACAAGAAAAACAAATAGAAAGAAATTCATTCTTGCAGTGTCTCTACAAAGTATCAGTTGATTAAATATTGACATTGTGTGTTAGTTCAATCACAAGCTTTTTATATTGGATGTGAGTAATCAAACATACTATCAGACAATTCCAAGGACCTTAATAAACAATGTGCAAAATTATTACGGTCATATAAGTCATATAAGCACACTTCCACAAAACATTTCCTAAGAAGGATGAATAATATTTAATTTTACAAAAAGCTGTGTGATAAGCAGGTTCAGATATTACCAGCTGGATTATTTTAAGTGAAGTGTGTTTAAGGACAATCTTAACTTGATATTCTGAGACTACAATTTACAAAAAAATACTGGTCAACTGGTACAATGGTGTGTCTGAAGTGTCAAAAGTTATTTTTTGTCAAAAAAGTACAACCGCCCTTAAACAAATAAATAAAACAAAAAAAATTATATACGTGAGCATATGACTTTATTTGAAGAAAATGTCACTAAATGTATTACATTTGATCCTCTGGGTTTTATATGGAATTTACATGGGATTCTGAGGAAAATGTTCTGAAACCAAAAATGACCTCAAGTTACTAAGAATTTTGAAATATTGACATATGTGAGGTAAAACCCAGTGAGAAAGTGCTGTCAAGTTAGTTTAGCTCCTTGAGTCTTCTTAAAGGCATGCAGTATACACAGTAATAAAAAAGTAAATAATGGGAAAATAATGTTACACGCACAGAGATATAATTACCACCCTATCATTCAGGACAAGGTGTCTATTACAAGAGCCACCTACATACTTCCTACATACCACCTACATACTTTCTAGCTAAGTTTATTATTATATTACAAGTTTTCTTTGATACTTGTTATGTAAAAATATCTTAATTTTTATGTTTCTGTTTTTGAAGTGAATGAGAAAACACTGCTAAGAAGTACTGGTAGCACCAGAAGATCCCAGCCGCAATTTCCCAAAAACAGAAGGTCACTGGTTTGTCCCTATCTGTTATATTTACTCATTTTTACCCATGTTTAAACTTGTCCTTCATTTTCTTTATATTAAACTTTTAACTGGGACCAGGAATATAGTTAAAAGCGATATATGCTTCCTCAGGACAACAGTCCTGTATCAGAAGTTATAAATATACAGGACCAATGACATAAATAACTCGACTATTGCCTGGAAGCCCAGCATAAAGAGACCAATCGAGACTCAAGGGTCAAGAAAACTGAGGTGTGTTCATTTACTTTGGTTTGAAAATGCATTTCGTCCAGTTTATCACAAAATGTAGGGATGTTTTTAGCTTTAAAGTGGTTATAGTAACCATTGTATGTTTTGTGTATGAACTTCTCTGAACAATAAGGGGCATCCTGAATAAAATGACCCCAGAGAAGTTCAACCAGCTGATGCAGAGGGTGAATGACCTCCAGATCGACACAGAGGAGGGGCTCAGCTGTGTCTTAGAGCTGGTCTAAAAGAGAGCCATCTAAGAGCCTAGCTTCGCTGTCACATATGCCAGCATGTGCCAAAGAATTGCAAATGTAAGTCACATTTTCATTAATAGAGGTGTAGGTCAAGGCACACACGGTAGTGAAGTGAAGTATTGCCAATTATGGCGTTCCATACTTGGAATTGTGCTCTGCTTTTAACCCATCCAGTAAGTGAACACACACACTGTGCCTTGCTCAAGGGACTCACCTGAGTCGTGGTATTCACGCTGGTTCCGAGTCTCGAACCAGCAACCTTCGGATCACAAGACCAAGACTCAAACCACCAGGCCACGACTGCCCACAAGGGGTAAGATGACTTGCTCAAGGACACTTCAGTCATTGTCTGCTGGCACTGGCACAGCCAAGGCTAGGGCTTGAAGATGCTCTATTTTAAATGTGAACTTCATCTGGGAGCTCTTCAATCAGAAGCTGTTAGAAGACACCCTTAAACACAAGAATCTCACTAGATTATTACAGCAAAAAGAGGAAGAGACACTGGAGTCCATCTGTAAGCTCCTCACTACAGTGGGCAAGCAACTGGATGTTGGAGAGGCAAGGATAAGTCAGAATGCCTTCTGGATTTATGTGTTTGTTTGTGTGTTAAATTTGCTGGAACATAGCAGGCAGACGTTCAATTATGATAGAAAATAACAGGATTATATATTGAAAATGGTGTTTTGTTAAAATGTCTCATCTCAACAGTGTATTTTAAGTTAATTTCTTGTATTTTCCATTTTCAGATTAAAATGGATAAGGTCTTTCAGCAAATAGAAACAATGGCAAAGGAGTGGTAAAAAACGTCTCCACTCATCCGTGATTATGATGTAGGACGTCATGGACTTAAGACATGTGAATTTACAATGTTTTCACTATTAAGTTTCTTTCAAAGTTAATATATACAAGTTATAAGAACTTTAAAATCCTTTCTTTTCGGAATGAATGGGGACCACGGAGGCCAATTCTGGGACTCAAAACTATCTTCGAGATACATGAAGAAGCAAAAATGGGGAAGGAGGTAGAACATCACAAGATAATCCCTCCTTTTTATAAGAATGACAGTAGATGAAAGCACCATCATATTAAGGCCACAATCTCCATGGTTCAAGCACAGTAAGAATGGTATCCCCAAAAGAACCAGAGATCTCTAGGCTGCGCCTGCCTTAGACCACAGTCCCATCTGAACTTTTCAAGATCACATCCTCCTTTGCAGTCCCAGTTGAAGACTGTATGGAGAATGTTCAAGAACTAGAGAGCAAAAAGACAGAGGTGGGTTTACCTGCTTTAACTTGTTTATCTTCAATAAACACTTTTTCAGGAAAGCTAAAACTGTGCTTTATTTTCAGGATGTCTCCATATCATAAAGACAACTTGAGGAGCCTGTAGTTGAGGCACATATACCCAGAAATCTCTGCACTGTCTTCACCTAATATTAGCCCCATATCCCCAATGCCCACTCTAGTCGAGCAGCATTTACTCACCTGAGAGTCCCGTACTTCTCATCCCTGAGAAGACCCTCATCTCCATCTTACCATTTGAAGAGCATGTCATAAAAGAAGAAGATAAATCAGAGAGCTCTTTGGATCATTCAAGTCACAGCTCACTCTCATTCCTTGTCTCATCTGGGGTCCCTTAATGTAAAATCAAAACGAGGTGGAGACAGGATCAATCTGGTTTAAAAGTAATATTTGGAATTATAATGTTGGATTTTCTTTATGCTCATTTTCGGAAGGGTCGTATTTCCTTACCAAGCCCATCTTGTCTCCTGAAACAGTCGGCCGTACTACGAACAAACAAAAAAGGATTTTACTGCATTAGCAGGTGGTTATTTTGAATCCCCAAAAGCAAAATACAGGTTGTCCAAAATACAGCAAAAGTTCAAAAAAATACCCAACTGGTTTAAATAACCCTAACTCTTCTCTCTATTAACAGGTGTTGCCTGGTAACCTATAACATTGTATTTTTGCCTTGCTTTGGTGTATTGCTTTAGTGTTTTCTTACACTTGTGATTCTCTTAAGGTAAAATGTAAATGCAGTTCCACCTCATACCAATGGTCCAGAGACCTGTGATATTAAAGAGATGGATGTTGCACGATAGAACCCATGAAATGTTTCTAATGACATTAGATTAGCTGTATAATTTCTGTACTATATTTCTGTTTCTACCACCCTGTGTTCTCAAGAGAATAATCCAGTTTGGATTCTTGTTAAGGCTTCAGGTGACCCAGTCCCTGTGAAGAGATGACACCAAGACCTCTCACTCAAACAATCGTATCAAAATGTTTACGTTTTTTTTTTATTATGGTCACAACGTTGTGAGATCACAACTTTCTTTAGTAAGTAGCTCTGGATAAAAGCATCTGCTTAATGCGCAAATGTTAATGCAAATAATGTTATAATCGCTTAAATATATAATATTTCTCCATAACGAAAATCGACAGGTGATTAAGAATAGGCAGCTGGCGGGCCGGGCATCATCAATTGCCCAACAACAAGAGGATCACTGGTTTTATAAGCTTTTTTTTAATAATCTTTTTCTTATTTAAAACTTACAATATCTTCAATGTGTTTTTGAATCACAAGATAGTTATTAAAAATTAATGTCTTAATCAACTCTTGTATTTTGTGTTTTTTTTTGGGTCATTTGAATGTTTGTGAGTATGTGAGAGTTTGCTGATATTTGTGTGTATGTGAGAGTGTGACAATTTGTATGTTTATGTGAGAGTATTAGGATGTTGGCATGTGAGCATGTGTGTGTGTGTGTGTGTGTGTGTGTGTGTGTGTGTGTGTGTGTGTGTGTGTGTGTGTGTGTGTGTGAGAGAGAGATAGAGAGAGTGTAAGGATGTTTGTGTGTGAGTATATGTGTATGTGAGAGAGTGGGGATGTTTGTGTGTGATTATATGTGTATGTGAGAGTGTTACGATGTTTGTGTGTGAGTATATGTGTATGTGAGTATATGTGTATGTGAGAGTGTGAGGATGTTTGTGTGTATGTGAGAGTGTGAGGATGTTTGTGTGTATGTGAGTGTGAGGATGTTTGTGTGTATGTGAGAGTGTGGGGATGTTTGTGTGAGTGTCTATGTGAGAGTGTGGGGATGTTTGTGTGAGTGTGTATGTGAGAGTGTGAGGATGTTTGTGTGAGTGTGTATGTGAGAGTGTGAGGATGTTTTTGTAAGTGTGTATGTTAGAGTGTGGGGATGTTTGTGTGAGTGTGTATGTGAGAGTGTGGGGATGTTTGTGTGAGTGTGTATGTGAGAGTGTGGGGATGTTTGTGTGAGTGTGTATGTGAGAGTGTGGGGATGTTTTTGTAAGTGTGTATGTGAGAGTGTGAGGATGTTTTTGTAAGTGTGTATGTGAGAGTGTGAGGATGTTTGTGTGAGTGTGTATGTGAGTGTGTGAGAATGTTTGTATGAGTGTGTATGTGAGAGTGTGAGGATGTTTTTGTGAGTGTGTATGTAAGTGTGTGGGGATGTTTGTATGAGTGTGTATGTGAGAGTGTGGGGATGTTTTTGTAAGTGTGTATGTGAGAGTGTGAGGATGTTTGTGTGAGTGTGTATGTGAGTGTGTGAGAATGTTTGTATGAGTGTGTATGTGAGAGTGTGAGGATGTTTTTGTGAGTGTGTATGTGAAAGTGTGGGGATGTTTGTGTGAGTGTGTATGTGTGAATGTGGGGATGTTTGTGTGAGTTTGTATGTGAAAGTGTGAGGATGTTTGTGTGAGTGTGTATGTGAGAGTGTGGGGATGTTTGTGTGAGTTTGTATGTGTATGTGAACGTGTGGGGATGTTTGTGTGAGTGTGTATGCGAGAGTGTGAGGATGTTTGTGTGAGTGTGTATGTGAGAGTGTGGGGATGTTTGTGTGAGTTTGTATGTGTATGTGAACGTGTGGGGATGTTTGTGTGAGTGTGTATGTGAGAATGTGGGGATGTTTGTGTGAGTGTGTATGTGAGAGTGTGGGGATGTTTGTGTGAGTGTGTATTTGAGAGTGTGAGGGTGTTTGTGTGAGTGTGTATGTGAGAGTGTGAGGGTGTTTGTGTGAGTATGTATGTGAAAGGGTGGGGATGTTTGTGTGAGTGTGTATGTGAAAGTGTGAGGATGTTTGTGTGAGTGTGTATGTGAGAGTGTGGGGATGTTTGTGTAAGTGTGTATGTAAGTGTGTGGGGATGTTTGTATGAGTGTGTATGTGAGAGTGTGAGGATGTTTTTGTGAGTGTGTATGTGAAAGTGTGGGGATGTTTGTGTGAGTGTGTATGTGTGAATGTGGGGATGTTTGTGTGAGTTTGTATGTGAAAGTGTGAGGATGTTTGTGTGAGTGTGTATGTGAGAGTGTGGGGATGTTTGTGTGAGTTTGTATGTGTATGTGAACGTGTGGGGATGTTTGTGTGAGTGTGTATGCGAGAGTGTGAGGATGTTTGTGTGAGTGTGTATGCGAGAGTGTGAGGGTGTTTGTGTGAGTGTGTATGTGAGAGTGTGAGGGTGTTTGTGTGAGTATGTATGTGAAAGGGTGGGGATGTTTGTGTGAGTGTGTATGTGAAAGTGTGAGGATGTTTGTGTGAGTGTGTATGTGAGAGTGTGGGGATGTTTGTGTAAGTGTGTATGTAAGTGTGTGGGGATGTTTGTATGAGTGTGTATGTGAGAGTGTGAGGATGTTTTTGTGAGTGTGTATGTGAAAGTGTGGGGATGTTTGTGTGAGTGTGTATGTGTGAATGTGGGGATGTTTGTGTGAGTTTGTATGTGAAAGTGTGAGGATGTTTGTGTGAGTGTGTATGTGAGAGTGTGGGGATGTTTGTGTGAGTTTGTATGTGTATGTGAACGTGTGGGGATGTTTGTGTGAGTGTGTATGCGAGAGTGTGAGGATGTTTGTGTGAGTGTGTATGTGAGAGTGTGGGGATGTTTGTGTGAGTTTGTATGTGTATGTGAACGTGTGGGGATGTTTGTGTGAGTGTGTATGTGAGAATGTGGGGATGTTTGTGTGAGTGTGTATGTGAGAGTGTGGG
The DNA here is from genome assembly GCA_033220385.1 of Triplophysa yarkandensis. Classification (NCBI taxonomy): domain Eukaryota; kingdom Metazoa; phylum Chordata; class Actinopteri; order Cypriniformes; family Nemacheilidae; genus Triplophysa; species Triplophysa yarkandensis. Next base: position 11,464,181 of record CM065675.1, read on the forward strand.
GATGTTTGTGTGAGTGTGTATTTGAGAGTGTGAGGGTGTTTTTGTGAGTGTGTATGTGAAAGTGTGGGGATGTTTGTGTGAGTGTGTATGTGTGAATGTGGGGATGTTTGTGTGAGTTTGTATGTGAAAGTGTGAGGATGTTTGTGTGAGTGTGTATGTGAGAGTGTGGGGATGTTTGTGTGAGTTTGTATGTGTATGTGAACGTGTGGGGATGTTTGTGTGAGTGTGTATGTAAGTGTGTGGGGATGTTTGTATGAGTGTGTATGTGAGAGTGTGAGGATGTTTTTGTGAGTGTGTATGTGAAAGTGTGGGGATGTTTGTGTGAGTGTGTATGTGTGAATGTGGGGATGTTTGTGTGAGTTTGTATGTGAAAGTGTGAGGATGTTTGTGTGAGTGTGTATGTGAGAGTGTGGGGATGTTTGTGTGAGTTTGTATGTGTATGTGAACGTGTGGGGATGTTTGTGTGAGTGTGTATGCGAGAGTGTGAGGATGTTTGTGTGAGTGTGTATGCGAGAGTGTGAGGGTGTTTGTGTGAGTGTGTATGTGAGAGTGTGAGGGTGTTTGTGTGAGTATGTATGTGAAAGGGTGGGGATGTTTGTGTGAGTGTGTATGTGAAAGTGTGAGGATGTTTGTGTGAGTGTGTATGTGAGAGTGTGGGGATGTTTGTGTAAGTGTGTATGTAAGTGTGTGGGGATGTTTGTATGAGTGTGTATGTGAGAGTGTGAGGATGTTTTTGTGAGTGTGTATGTGAAAGTGTGGGGATGTTTGTGTGAGTGTGTATGTGTGAATGTGGGGATGTTTGTGTGAGTTTGTATGTGAAAGTGTGAGGATGTTTGTGTGAGTGTGTATGTGAGAGTGTGGGGATGTTTGTGTGAGTTTGTATGTGTATGTGAACGTGTGGGGATGTTTGTGTGAGTGTGTATGCGAGAGTGTGAGGATGTTTGTGTGAGTGTGTATGTGAGAGTGTGGGGATGTTTGTGTGAGTTTGTATGTGTATGTGAACGTGTGGGGATGTTTGTGTGAGTGTGTATGTGAGAATGTGGGGATGTTTGTGTGAGTGTGTATGTGAGAGTGTGGGGATGTTTGTGTGAGTGTGTATTTGAGAGTGTGAGGGTGTTTGTGTGAGTGTGTATGTGAGAGTGTGAGGGTGTTTGTGTGAGTATGTATGTGAAAGGGTGGGGATGTTTGTGTGAGTGTGTATGTGAAAGTGTGAGGATGTTTGTGTGAGTGTGTATGTGAGAGTGTGGGGATGTTTGTGTAAGTGTGTGAGGATGTTTGTGTGAGAGTGTATGTGAGAGTGTGAGGATGTTTGTGTGAGTGTGTATGTGAAAGTGTGAGGATGTTTGTGTGAGTGTGTATGTGAGAGTGTGGGGATGTTTGTGTAAGTGTGTGAGGATGTTTGTGTGAGAGTGTATGTGAGAGTGTGAGGATGTTTGTGTGAGTGTGTGGGGATGTTTGTGTGAGTGTGTACGTGAGAGTGTGAGGATGTTTGTGTGAGTTTGTGAGGATGTTTGTGTGAGAGTGTGAGGATGTTTGTGTGAGTGTGTATGTGAGAGTGTGAGTATGTTTGTGTGAGTGTGTTTGTGAGTGAGTGAGGATGTTTGTGTGAGTGTGTATGTGAGAGTGTGAGGATGTTTGTGCGAGTGTGTGAGGATGCTTGTGTGAGTGTGTATGTGAGAGTGTGAGTATGTTTGTGTGAGTGTGTTTGTGAGTGTGTGAGTATGTTTGTGTGAATGTGTATGTGAGAGTGTGAGGATGTTTGTGTGAGTGTGTATGTGAGAGTGTGAGTATGTTTGTGTGAGTGTGTTTGTGAGTGAGTGAGGATGTTTGTGTGAGTGTGTATGTGTGAGGATTAACACATATAACTGAGATTACTCAATAGAGTTTATTTTGTCTGGAAAATCAAAGTTTTAATTTTAGTTTTAAATCATAATCAAAATGAAACAATGTTTTATGACTTTATTATTTAAAAAAATAAAAATAAATAAATGCATAAAAGTCCCAGAACTTTTGTCTGCGTTCTGCATTTGTAACCTCAAGGTGAATATCTGAAGTACTTTAATAATATATAAGAAACATGTCCATTTAATCTTTTAATTCTTCCCAAAATTATGTTTTTTTATTGATTATCTGAGGTGAGGATTGTGTTCCTGAAGTGTTAAAATATAATATATAAGCATTTAAATTATTGGTAATTTGATTAAATATCTGAGTGTCTCTCATCTTCTGCACTACACTTCCCACAATCCATGACTGATTAATGACATCCACCTCATTATATCCTGTATAAACATTGTGTGAGTTTGTATGTGTATGTGAACGTGTGGGGATGTTTGTGTGAGTGTGTATGTAAGTGTGTGGGGATGTTTGTATGAGTGTGTATGTGAGAGTGTGAGGATGTTTTTGTGAGTGTGTATGTGAAAGTGTGGGGATGTTTGTGTGAGTGTGTATGTGTGAATGTGGGGATGTTTGTGTGAGTTTGTATGTGAAAGTGTGAGGATGTTTGTGTGAGTGTGTATGTGAGAGTGTGGGGATGTTTGTGTGAGTTTGTATGTGTATGTGAACGTGTGGGGATGTTTGTGTGAGTGTGTATGCGAGAGTGTGAGGATGTTTGTGTGAGTGTGTATGCGAGAGTGTGAGGGTGTTTGTGTGAGTGTGTATGTGAGAGTGTGAGGGTGTTTGTGTGAGTATGTATGTGAAAGGGTGGGGATGTTTGTGTGAGTGTGTATGTGAAAGTGTGAGGATGTTTGTGTGAGTGTGTATGTGAGAGTGTGGGGATGTTTGTGTAAGTGTGTATGTAAGTGTGTGGGGATGTTTGTATGAGTGTGTATGTGAGAGTGTGAGGATGTTTTTGTGAGTGTGTATGTGAAAGTGTGGGGATGTTTGTGTGAGTGTGTATGTGTGAATGTGGGGATGTTTGTGTGAGTTTGTATGTGAAAGTGTGAGGATGTTTGTGTGAGTGTGTATGTGAGAGTGTGGGGATGTTTGTGTGAGTTTGTATGTGTATGTGAACGTGTGGGGATGTTTGTGTGAGTGTGTATGCGAGAGTGTGAGGATGTTTGTGTGAGTGTGTATGTGAGAGTGTGGGGATGTTTGTGTGAGTTTGTATGTGTATGTGAACGTGTGGGGATGTTTGTGTGAGTGTGTATGTGAGAATGTGGGGATGTTTGTGTGAGTGTGTATGTGAGAGTGTGGGGATGTTTGTGTGAGTGTGTATTTGAGAGTGTGAGGGTGTTTGTGTGAGTGTGTATGTGAGAGTGTGAGGGTGTTTGTGTGAGTATGTATGTGAAAGGGTGGGGATGTTTGTGTGAGTGTGTATGTGAAAGTGTGAGGATGTTTGTGTGAGTGTGTATGTGAGAGTGTGGGGATGTTTGTGTAAGTGTGTGAGGATGTTTGTGTGAGAGTGTATGTGAGAGTGTGAGGATGTTTGTGTGAGTGTGTATGTGAAAGTGTGAGGATGTTTGTGTGAGTGTGTATGTGAGAGTGTGGGGATGTTTGTGTAAGTGTGTGAGGATGTTTGTGTGAGAGTGTATGTGAGAGTGTGAGGATGTTTGTGTGAGTGTGTGGGGATGTTTGTGTGAGTGTGTACGTGAGAGTGTGAGGATGTTTGTGTGAGTTTGTGAGGATGTTTGTGTGAGAGTGTGAGGATGTTTGTGTGAGTGTGTATGTGAGAGTGTGAGTATGTTTGTGTGAGTGTGTTTGTGAGTGAGTGAGGATGTTTGTGTGAGTGTGTATGTGAGAGTGTGAGGATGTTTGTGCGAGTGTGTGAGGATGCTTGTGTGAGTGTGTATGTGAGAGTGTGAGTATGTTTGTGTGAGTGTGTTTGTGAGTGTGTGAGTATGTTTGTGTGAATGTGTATGTGAGAGTGTGAGGATGTTTGTGTGAGTGTGTATGTGAGAGTGTGAGTATGTTTGTGTGAGTGTGTTTGTGAGTGAGTGAGGATGTTTGTGTGAGTGTGTATGTGTGAGGATTAACACATATAACTGAGATTACTCAATAGAGTTTATTTTGTCTGGAAAATCAAAGTTTTAATTTTAGTTTTAAATCATAATCAAAATGAAACAATGTTTTATGACTTTATTATTTAAAAAAATAAAAATAAATAAATGCATAAAAGTCCCAGAACTTTTGTCTGCGTTCTGCATTTGTAACCTCAAGGTGAATATCTGAAGTACTTTAATAATATATAAGAAACATGTCCATTTAATCTTTTAATTCTTCCCAAAATTATGTTTTTTTATTGATTATCTGAGGTGAGGATTGTGTTCCTGAAGTGTTAAAATATAATATATAAGCATTTAAATTATTGGTAATTTGATTAAATATCTGAGTGTCTCTCATCTTCTGCACTACACTTCCCACAATCCATGACTGATTAATGACATCCACCTCATTATATCCTGTATAAACATGTGAATCAACGACAAGAGGCTTTATAATGTTTGGAAATACTTGTGTAATGGGATAAAGCTGATCATTCCATGTTTATTGACATGTTTTAGAGACATTGATTAAGAATCTGTCATAAACAATTACTGAATAACTATAGAGATCAAAATATACGGCAGGAAAACAACACAACAAATCATGCAAATCATGTTTTTTTCTTAATATTGTGTGAACAGAACACAAATTCAGACAGCAGGTTTTAAACAAATGATTTTTATTAAGTACATTATATATTATTATAAAATATATACAATTATAAAAATAAAATATCAATAAGCTGGTCACACATCATATTGATCTATATGTAATTTCTACATTAACGACTATAAAGAATTTAATAACATTTGATCTTTTCTGTACCTGATGACTATAGCTAGACTATAGCTATTTTTTTGATTGCTTGTTTGCTGTATTACATTTATGTGTATCAATGCTGAAAATATTTGTGATATGACATTTAGTTACTTGACGATATTTTTAGTTAGGGAAATAGTTTTCTGGTCTCAACTTTTTTTACATTACATGGGTATAACAACAACACTTTTTAAACAATATTATGTATTTATAATATATTATTTATCTATTCTGGTGTTGGCACTGATTGGCACACTAATTTTAATGTTTTGGGAATACAAATGCCAATTGATATTCATATTGAGAATTTAGTTAAGCTGAAGTTAATTCTCACCAAAACTATTACTTAATAAACTATTACTTAATTTATTAAGTAATTAAATAATAATTGAAAAATTATAAATTACGGGCATTTTTAATTAAAAAAAGAACAAAAGATTCAGCTAGAAATCATTGCTTTAGTCTAGAGTTTAGTCAATTTCTTTCTCTTAACTGAGTCAATTACTTCTCATTGAATTCTGACACGCTGTGTTTATAACATACAACTGAAACACATTACCTGGATCAACGTGGGTCTTTCTCTGTAAAAAAGGCAAAATCTTTATGTATTAATCATTAAATATTGAAACACTGACCTCAGATTCTTCGATCCAGACATCACCATCAAAAGCCTGCAGACTTTGGAGTGAACAAAAACAATTAGCTTTGCATCAACCAATTAAAAAACATTTGTTATTACCAATTAAAATAATATAAATATGTCTTAACAAACTATGACAAAACTGAATCGCTCCTTCCGCTACTTACTTTTCACACTACAAACCAGGGATGTTCTAAAATTTTTGAAATGGTTGGCCGCTGGTCTGGATCTATGGCCAGGCACTGTGTCATCAGATGGCAGACATCTGTAAGTTTCAGGGAGAGAAAGAGAGCGGGTTAGTTCAACAATAATGCTATTGTTATTTGATTGTACTGTTTAAAGCCTCTGAACACATAATGCTACAGTGCGCTATAGGTAAACTTAGGAAAAAAAGTGTCAATCTTGAAATGTTTGTGGGGTTTAGTCACCTTCTGATAAATCAGGTTCACAAATTTGAAAATCTTCATCCGTGGGTATTTTGTTTTTGGGAAATGGCCAAAACCCATGCAGCATCATATAGAGCAAAACACCTAGAGACCAGACGTTTGTAGGCACGGCGTGGTATATTTGACGTGTGAAGGCCTCTGGGGGACGGTTACGTAAAGCTCCTGTAAACAAAACATTGTGTTGAGTCATTTTGTTCAAATAAGTCACAGAAGATTTCCAAAACATTTTTGTGAACAGCTTACCCTTAAAGGTTTTGGATGTGTAACCAGTTTCTCTCAGGACATGAGCACACCCGAAGTCGATCAACTTCAGATTCATCCTGAATCTGTCCACCAAGAAGTTTCCTGAATGAAGGTCTGAATGAAATACGCCGTGCTCCAGGCAGTGTTTCACAGCTGATACTGCCTGGTATATGAGGCCACGTGCTTTTATTTCCGTCAGTTTTGAGCCATATTGGGAAGAAATGTATAGATGCAACGTCTCGCTATATCCGTACTCCAGAACGATGGTGGCGTAATCTGGTTCCACCTGCCAGTCATACATTTGTATGACAAATGGGCTGATGGGAGGCTGTTGCAACTTGAGCATAAGTGCAACTTCTGTCAGAAGGGGTTGGGGATATTCAGGCTGGAAAAAAGATCAAGATATTGGTTGAGAGCACTTTACAGAAAAATAGATGTATAAAGAACTCATTTTGACGACTTACAATTTCGATATACTGTGCTCTTTTTGGATTGAGCTTTATGTGCTTGACGGCGACCTGCAAAGAGAATGAAGTAAGAAACATTGAGCATAAAAAAATTAAGTAGTTCTTGATGCACATGTGATTAGATTAAGTGTACAAAAATTCTGTTCAAAAATTCTACAATTTCTGTATGAGAAGAGCACAATGTGCAGTACCATTCTCCCATCCGAGTGACGGACTCCTTTGTACACTTGGCCAAAGCTACCTTTTCCAATCATTTTGCTCAGTTCATAGCTATATTTGTCGAGTACAAATACTGAAAAACAAACACAAAAGAAACATGACATTTCATGAGGTTGTGTGTGCAAAACATACAAGATGTTAACGATTAAAGTAAACTCACTTTTGGAGTTGTTGACGGGACACGGCGTGGGTTGATTCTTCAGTTCAGCATTGGCCATGGGCTTCTGTATGACTTCAGGCTTTGTCTTGGGGGTGGTGAAAACTTTTAAATGTTGCTTGACTGTTTTAGCAACAGGCTTCTTCTTTGGATTAGCCGGACCGGTGCCAGCCTTTGGAATGCCTGGATTGGTGCAAGTTCTTTTCCCGTGACAATATTCCTGATGAATTAACAACTTATTATGAGAGTTGTTTTAGAGAACATTAAGCATAAAAAATAAGGAGCTATTGATGCAGTTTATTATTTCCACCGGCCAGATTGGTGCCAGCCTTTGGCAAACTCACATGTGGTTTGGCAGCAGGACCAGAGGCATCATTTGCCACAGGGTTGATGACCAGGCCGGTCTTTGATTGTTCCATAGCAGCCATCAATGCTGGAGTATCGTCAGGCTTGCTGTCATTCCTCTTTCCCGCATTCACTGGGTGAGTGGCATCCTTTGACCTGTTTGCAGCCGGATCAGAGTCATTCGTTCCATGAATGCCACCACCAAAGAGCCCAAGTTCCAGAGGCTCCACTTTATTCTTTCTGAGCTTGAAGGGACGCTTAACTGCCTTCCACACAGCCTGAAAGAATCGGCAAATCTTTTTCTTGGGTTTTGCTGAAAGAATAAAAAAGAAGGTAATATAGAATATTAAACACTACAAGTATATTCTTTAACAGGTTTTTATCACTTTTTGAAACAACAATAATGTTTATATAAGTAAACACTTATGATGCATTTTCCTTACATTTCTGTATATAAATAAGAGCTGTTAACCACTATTGATTTTAGAATAAGTACTGAAAATGGACTTTAAAATGTCTTCAAATGCATTGTATAATATACATCATATATATTTCTATAATATAATATAACAATTTATTACATTGTTATATTTTTTTAAATAAAATGTTAAGTTCCGTTTAGATAACGGACAAACTAATTGTTATGATCAATATGTTAATAAGAATATGGGTCAATTTTCCTTTTATAAATTGAATATTCTGATGAATTCTTCCTTTGATCTTGCTCAAACTAAAATTTAATTCAAGAGTTCTTGTCATTTCAGTGTTTAAAACATAAAACATGACATTAAACTGAAATCTCTTGAACATCAGGACATGAAAACTCGACTTTTGGATGTTAATGATAAATCTGTGATTGTTAAAGGAGGTTTCTTCCAGTTCACTGAGCTCCATTTAAGTTCAGAACTCTTATAAGTGACAATCTGACAAAGACTATAATATAAATCTCAGCACATGGGATATAATTAGGGCTGGACATGTTACCATGGTAACGTGTATTAACATTAGGATACATCTCTACGGGATGGATTGACACCCATTAAAAATCCTTTCATATTTCCCATAGATGTTTACCTTTGTGTTCCTCTTGAGGAATGATTGTATTTGAGATCCGGTGTTGTGCTGAAGGTCCAGCTGCTTGTTGGATCTCAGAAGGTAACACGAGCTCCATGAATTCAGACATGATGTCGATTTATGAGAAAGAAACAAACTGGAAACGTTCGCTCTGTTTGCGGTGAACGTGTCGCTTGTTCGCAGTAAGTTTGCAGCACACGTGCGTCGCTTGTTGCTCCTCCGCTGCGTTTACACACAATAAACATTCTAAGAATGTTCTCATCTTTATACGGAGCGCGGTTGCTATGCGACCAGTGTTGCGTAATAGGATACGGACAGACACGCGATTGGTTGGCGATCACGTGATGACGCGCCGACGTGCAACGGGAGGCCGGAAGTAAACAAACAGAAAACAAAACATAACGGAAAGCACGTGCACGTGGACGGGACTCTTATATTATAAAGAGGAACGAATTAAAATATTAACACTGATTTCATATTTAAACAACATATTTTAACAGTTAAAAAAATATTTTTATTTTAATTTGTTAAAAGTTTGACTCCATTATATTGTTTTTAATTCTCCAATTATTATTATTATTTTTATTTAAAAATCGACTTTTACAAATGTTTTTCATATTTATGTGGAATTTTCTCAAAATAATTAAAAGTTTTAAATAATTCAATTATAAATACGTTAATAATAATAATAATAATATATATCACATGTAATGTAATACACATAGATTCTGGGCTACATATTAAATCTGTTTTCATCCCCACAGAATTATAACTGGATATATACTGTATATGCATAATTTTAAATGAAACCTTTACACCATCTTTTAATTAATTTTATTTACATTTATATTTCTACACATTTTGGACCAGAATATGCATTTATATCATTTCTCAAATGTTGATTAAAATTACTGTGTTTACAGATATGATTTTGTCCTATAACCAAACTGTCTTTAATGTATATTGCAAGATCATTTTTAAACTGAATCCGTTTCCCTGTAGGATGGATTATTTTATTTTAAATAATATAAACTTTAAATATCTTTCAATAACTTTTGAGAAAAATTCTGCTATCATGAGCCAAATGGGTAAATGTACATGTTTTTTAAAGTTATTTCTTATTTAATTGTCAGTTTGAACCGAAAGCCTGAACAGATAATACAAAAATAAAAATATAAGATAAAGAACTTAAAATCTGATATGTAACAGTTTTGTAAATCTGTGATGTTCCTATTAGAAAATGCTCCAGCAGTTATTGGTCAGAATCATCTGTAGGTCCACAACAGGGCGATAATATAATTCTATTATAATCTCAGATTTAATGTGGATTAAGTTTTTGTCTCCTTTATTTCTGTCTATTCTTTACTCTTACTACTTATTGGCTGTTCTTTCTTAAAAATTCAAAGTAATCCATTTTAAATCCATTTTAAGTAAATATACATAAATGCTTGTTATAGGTTTGGTTGTGACAACATGCCCCAGAAGCATTTAATTGTGTAAAGAATCGATGTGTGTTCACATCTCTAAATAAAACATTGTATGACAAAAGCAACATGTATCAATTTGGAGTTTTAATGAGTCCAGATCTTTCTTTTTATCTTGCAGCCCATTTTTAAATACTTCACAGATGAAGGTTTTGTGAGTGTGTATGTGAGAGTACGTGGATAACAATTTACAAAAAGGTACTATTGGTTAAGATTAGTAAATGTCTTTACTAACGTTATCAATAAACAATAGTTTCCAGCATTTATTATTTCTTGTTAATAGTAGTTCACATGAATATAGTTTTTGTGTTAGATCTTGGTGCATTAACTAATGTTAATAGGGACAGCTTTTGAAACCAGTTGATCTCATACTGTTTAGATTAAGAAACATATTTTTTTTAAACAAGAGGGTTAATATCGTACCTGTCAACGTTGAGATTTTTAAAGCCTCTAGAAATAAAATTTGTGAAACATATTTTACAAATAGCAAAACTTTGCCCAATGTTGCTCCTGGTTAAGAATAGTTAGCCCCCTCCCATGTGTTAATATTCTTAGACAAGGTTTTACACTTTTTTAGACAAGATTTTTTCAACTATTTTGCAGGTACCCCAATGCCACTTGATCTTTTTCTTATTCTACTTATTTTTGCAGAGTGCCATTTGAATGAGTTCTGTAGATTTTACAGCTAACGTTAATGTTCTGTATAATGCCACCTGCTCTACCGAAGGGGAATGTTGAAAACATATCAATAAAGCTCAGTGGGATTTTTCATAGAAAGAATAAATATACACGAGAAATACAGGAAAATATTTGATCAGAATGAAAGCAGGGTTAAAATGGTAAAACAGGAGGGTTGACAGGCATGTAACACATCATTAGAAAAGACCAAGGAACCCCATCAAACCAATCCTTGTCAGCAATTTGAGATACAAAAGTTCTTCCACAGAAAATCTAAAATATAAACTGCAAAAACAGACAAATGAAAACAGAATACAACCAAAACAAGATGCACACAAAAAAATAAGACATTATATTATAATTGGACATTGGTTTTGTGTCCATAAAAATGAAGTCAATGGGTGCAGATGTTGTTCGTATCAACATTCTTCAAATGATCTTTTTTGTGTTCAGCTGGTGGTAGAAAGTCATAAAGGTTGAAAATGACAAGAGGAACTGTTCATTTAAACACAGTGAGGTCAATAAGTATTTATTAAGTATTAATAAGTATTTCCCCCTGTGAATTTGCAAGTTCCTCTAGAAATCATGGAGGAGAGTAGAATTTAATAATTTACCTAAAAACAGTAATTTACAGATAAATTGTTAAAAAATCATGCAATGTGATTTGCAAGTGGAAATGCACCTATGCTGAAATTTCCAGATCCCCGTGATAGGGTGATCAAATACTGTAAAGTGTAAAGGGTGATGGTTGACAGGTGAGGATAATTACAATAGGGAACAGGGCAGGGAGCACTAAGGGAATGTGGGGGTTGAAGTCCAAGTGTTCAAAAAGACAAACCGGGAACATAGACAGCAATATGCAGGTTTAGAAAAGGTTGTGAAACCCCGCAATAAGGAAAACTGAGATTTTATTAGAGACAACTACACTCAAACATATTAAAGTTTTTTATGAGAACAAATTTACACTAAAAGTTGTTACTTTTAAAAGCTTTTGGTAATAAGGTCCAATACTGTTTGAATTTTGTTTTTATGTAAGTAAAAGATTCAGTAAATCTGATTAACTCAAATATTTCTATTAAATTTAACCAAAAAACTTTGGTGTAGATTACAAGCATCTGTTCCATAAAAATATAAATTTTGTCTTTGCATAAACTTAAACAAGTTGTACATTCATCAAATTCAGTTTTTAAAAGAATTTCTTAAATTGATATAACTGTTTTAACACTGCATATCAGATAAAAACATGGTTGCTTATCATATCATATTTCCTAGGAAAACTTTTTTTTCATGATATAAAAAACTTGTTTCAAAACCTTTGATGTAATGCCATTAGGCCTGCACTAAACTCAACTGTAGATCCCCAGTAACCTCCAGAATATCTATTTCATTCAGTGCTGTGAAGCGGTGGTTGAAGGTGTGTGCTTGGTTGCCATTGACAAACACATTGAAATGATAGGGGTTGCAAGAGATGGTGACCTGAAACATATGCGTCACATGGTAATTGTTAAAAAAGGATCCATGGTATCAATATACATACTATAAAACACATAGCATTTGGGTACCTGAAAAGGTTGTCCTCTTTTAAATGGCATACTTCCAAACCGTTCCTCTGCACCCCAGTTCTCCATATGATGGGAGTTTCGCACAACCACGTTCTCATTGAACCTAGGGTTGTAGTGAAGTGCAATCCCACTTCTGTGACGTAGGTTAAATGCAATTCTGAGAGAGAAAAGCCCAGGCTTTAGTAATCTAAGCGGGAGAATATGAAAGATTTATTAGAAAAATTCTTCCAAGTCAGATGTTGTCAAACCTGTCAGCACCATGGTTGATCACTCCTTGGATGATGATGTTTTTGCCAGGGAATAATCCACCATTGATTATTGTTTTGAATGGAAGAGACTGCAATTTAGATACAAATATATTTATAAGATTTCGTAAAAACATTAAACTGCAAAGAATGCAAAGCACAGTGTATGACTGCTAGAATTCTTCTAAATATCTACATTTGTGTTCAACAGAACAAAAAATTCAAACAAGTTGAGGATGACCAATTCAGGACTTTTTTGGTGAACTAAACTTAGAAGTGATATTTAGATAAAATTTTAATAGTTTACTCTTTTACATTTTTTTATATAAAAGTAGTAAAAGTAGAAGACATGACAAGATAACGTAAGAAGATGGGCAAAAAATATATCTTATACTTATATTTAGACTTTTTTTTACAGTTTATTAACCATTATTAGTCAGCATTTAAGGCACAACATGTCTTAATCTTTATATATCTATACTTATTGTCATGTTGATACAGTATACAGAATGGGAATGTGATGTCATGTTCTTACATAGGAGACTGCAGGTGGGTACACAAGACTCTGTGGGGAGAAAACATATGATCAAGATAAACACATATATAATCTAACAATGAGTTTTTCATGTGCTGGCATGTTTAAGTGCACACACAAAAATAGATGTGTTAACAGGAACAAGAAAGTTATTATAAGAGTAATTATAACGAAACAGCATAGATCAACAAAAAGTCACTTCACTGACTTACTTGATAGCTAGGAGGTGTTGCAAACAGGGACTGTTAACAAAAAATATACTTAAGTTATAAAGTTTAATAAACTTCAGTTGTTTGAAAATGAAAATATAGAAGATAGAAGACATTTATTTAAGCTAGAGGTCAGGCTGTATCATTTATAAATCACAGCTTTATTCATAATACAACCTGACCTCAAGTACCTTATTGCTTCTATAAAAACCTCACAGTTAAAGTTATAAAAAGTTATGAAAAGTTAAAATATATATTACTTTGTACATATTCCATTTTAAGTTTTCATTAAGTAAAATCACAAAACCGTCGAGTGAAGCGGACATAGCAGTGCTGTATCATGAATAAAACCAATTCAATCAGAATTGAAGAATGGAACTTACCGTTTTATAATAAATTATAAGCAAGATTACATATACATCTGGCAAATGCATAACATATAAAAATGCTTTAAAGCAAACCTAATTTACTTTTTATCATATCCAGCTCAACAATGCAATTCCCCCAAGTCCACTCCAAATTGAGTAACCTGTAATTTACTCACCATCTTCTTTTTACCTGAATGACTTTTTCTCCTCTAAAGAACACACACATAGATATTTTGAAAAATGTTAGTTGTTAGTTAGTAGTAGGCATTGTTGAGCTGGACATATATTTGTACTTAACAAAGTACAGTGATATCATATTAAAAGGCTCCAAAGCAGACATAATTTCCACAGATAAAGGGTGACAGTACTTACTGGAAAACCTGGTTGGGAAGGTAAGCAGGGCTGAAAAGAAAGCAGGGGATCATGCCACAGTAAATATTAATTCAAACACGTATTATATACAGTAAAACAAACTCATCACCCATAACCTTGAGGTCCTTATTTCATAATTGCAAAGTGGTTCACAAAACAATTTTTAGTTTTAAAAATTATCATTTTATTTTGCTAATAAATGTCCAACCATTGCTAAAGCCACAATGTTTAGTCTGGCGATTGTTTTATATATTGCAATCCTTCAATCATTTTAATTATACTGTAATGCCATCTCTAAATGTGTAGATTTTCTCCTTACCGCAGGATTTTGAAAGGCAATGGAGGTGAGCTCCACCCTCCCATCCACCGAGAGAGTGTCAACCTGAGTAAATGCAATACGGTGTCTAAAGTCCGTGAAGTGTCTTCCATTAGTGCTTATCTATAAAGAGAATAAACATGAACAAGTGTACCTCACACAGTTTATTAGCAGATTGCAAAGTGGATCATGAAACCTTGAATGTGCTCTGGGTGATAAGGATCTGGAGGGTGAACGGCTGGCCTATCGGGAAGGGAGCTTCATACTTGCGTTCCTCTGAACCCCACTGACCGTTTTGTTGGGTGTTGTTCACTACATACCCAGAGCCAACCTCATAACGCGGGTTAAAATGAAGAGCAATATCTGCATTGGAATGAGAACCACACTGGAGGTTCACATGGAATCTGCAGATGAAAGAAATCACAACGAGCTATGAGATACAAAGAAGAGGAAGTGAAAGTTACTAAGTGTTTGTGAAACAGTTTTTTGGGCATTAACCACGGCTTTAGAATGATCTAGAACTGGTTTATAATTGTAAAAAGAAAGCATTTTCTAGATGAATAATTATTTTAAAAATGATTTTACGCAAAATAAGATATTTTAAAGAAGGTTGGTTACCTAACAACTCAGACTCTATATTGAGCCCCATTGTATTGACACAAAAACTCAATATATATTTTTATGTGTTATGCACATTAAAATGTATTTAATAATAACAAATCTGTTTATTGGTGTTCCATTCAATCTGAGTTATTCCAAACACAAAATATGTCTTTGAAATGGACATAAAAGATCCTTACTAACCTGTCACATTGTGGCAAAACCCGTCCACTAATGATGATACTCTTCCCGTCCTGTAAGCCACCTTGAATGGAACCTTTGAATGGAGTTTTCTGTATTGGAGAAGCATATGGAACCCGAATTATGTAACTAGAAATTTTTAAATAGGCCCTTAAGGATCAGATACGTCCATGTTGAAGGTTCTTTAAAGGAATAGTTACATTTCCCTCATTATTTCCTCTGCCTCTTCTTAAAAACCTCAATGACTTTCTTTCTTCAACAGAACAGAAAATGAAGAAGATATTTTGAAGAATGTTGGAAATAGCATTGTGTTTTGTTAATTTTCTGTTTTGCAGAAAAAGTTAAACTGACAAGCGAGTGTGTAAATGATTAACCAATTTTTTTTAGGGTTAACTATCCGTTTATTACAAGTTAAATAGTAAACAAGACAACACCTTTCAATAAGTAGATTACTTCTATACTTAGAAACAATAAAGTATATATAGCTAAAAACAAGACAGGATTCTTACCGGGTTGTAAAACGGCTGTTGTTGATAAAATGCCATTCTGTGTTAGTTGAACCTGAAGTTAAATGTTTTCAAGAACACAAGTTCCCAGAACTTTTAGCTGATATGATGTCGAGAATGTTTGAAAGTGGTTAAAGAAGAAGTGCCGCCCACTGATGTTTTTCGCTTTTCTCAGAAAGTTGCTGGATGCAAAGCTATGCAAATTGCCATAGGAGGAGCGATCCCTCAAACAATGCTTATCTGAGAGAATGACATTTCTATTAAATATATATAAATATAAACATATTTCATTTATGAATAAAAACTGGTACATTTTTCAAAGTGTTGAAAGTAAAATGGAAAAGCAATTCTTTCTATTAAAATCATAAATTCAAGCCTAATATATTTGTTATTCACCTTTTTGTAAATGTATGTGTTTTAAAGGAGATAAATGTGTAATGGTAAAAATATATGACTGTCATGTGACCTCTCTGTGATATCCTCTCTGCACAAAGTGCAAAGTTTCAACTTTGTTTTACTATTATAGTTCTGCATCTGCAAAACCCACTTCCTATTTCTATTTGGTCTGTGCAAGGTTCATTAACACTTTGGAGACAAAGTTAGTCGTACCTATTCTCTGATTCAAAAGGGGTGTATAAAAATATTTGCTTTGTTTATTTTAAGTTAAAACAACATTGTTTACAGATGAGTGTTGCAAAAATGTAAATTCGTATATTACAACCACACAACTTCATTCTTGAAATGTATATTCTGTGTTTGTATACAAAGAACTGTACAACCAAAATATCACAATGAAACATTGCCCACTGGGCAAGACTTTGTCATATACAGTTTTGCGAAAAACTTTTACAGGTTGGCCAATGCACAAGAAGGCCCCAGTTGACTTCCAAGAGGCCCTCAAGGTACCCAACATATTAAAATGAGACCAAATGTGGATTGAAATACTGAAAAAAACAAGAAACATCTGCACATTTTCATAATTAATAAAAAGCTAACGTTAAGCTATCAAATATAAAATAAGCTAAAGAGAATAAACACTATCAAATATAGAGTAATTAAACCTGCACTGAAGTCAACTGTACAGTAGATCCTAAAATATGTATTTCATTAAGTGATTTTAAAAAATGGTTGAAGGTGTGTGTTTTGTATTCATTGACAATGATTGGTGATGCAAGAGATAGTGACCTCACACCTACGGTATACATCACATGACCATTGATGACAAAGATGCATAGATCATATAAGTAAAATAACCCATCACATTAACAATACAGATGTGTGTTTCTGTCTATGAAATGCTTGTCCTGTTTGGATCAGCATGCCTCCATATCGTTCCTCTGCACTCCAGTAGTCCAAGTGTTTGGAGTTGCATACAGCCATGTTATCATTAAACCTAAGATTGTAGGGAAATGCCATCCTGCTTCTGTGGTTAAACACAAATATGAGACAGAAAATACTTAAATATTCCATACAAGATGTCAACCTGTCAGCATGAGAGTTGGTTAGTCCTTGGATGATAATGTGTCTGCATGGGTATAATCAAGCATATCTTATTGTTTTGGGTTGGAGAGGCTATAATTGTATTTAAACAATTCAAGATATTTATAATACACTAATTGCAAACATTCTTCGAAATATCTGTATCTCCATATAGAACTACTTGAAGATCACAAATAAAAAAATCACAAATATTTAATTGGATCGTAAACTGCTGATATTCTTCATTGCCTGCTAAATGGTAAACTCAACATTTAAGGCACAGTGCGTCTATATATATATATATATATATATATATATATATATATATAAACGTATAGTCATGTTGATATATGATTGTGATGGGATACGGTCTTACGGAAACTGCAAGTGGGACTGAAGGAAACTGTGAGGAGAAAAAAATTGTTTCACGAATGGCAAACACATAATCTCACAATATGGATTGAAAAGGTTAGTATGTGTAAACAGCATTTATGCGCATGACTTAATGTGCAGCCAAGTAAAAAATGTAAAACAGGAAGTTATGAAAAATGTGTTTACATGTGAACATGGCACAGTCTGTTCTTACAAAATCTCAAATAAAAACAGTATGCATGTTAATGAGGACAATTCCTGCGTTATGGATGTGAAATTATAATATAATAGTAACCAGTGAACTGAACCCACTGTTTATATTATACAAAACCCTTTTTGATAGTTTATACATCAGAAAAATACCAGTCTATGAACAAGTTTTTATTTTATTTTATTTTGAACTTATCAACTCTGAACTTGAATTTGAAAGGCCAATGAAATTGGCGAATGAAATTTGCATGCTATTCCCCGTTCCGTACATATGGGTATAAAAGGGAAGATGGCGTGCTCATTCATCACCTTTTGTTCTTCGGAACCTGCCAGATGTCAGATGACAGAATTTGACTTCTGAGCGAAATCGTTACCTGCTGAAGTTAGGTCGCGGTGCAGCAGACTGTCCCTCTACGGCGACTTCCCTTGGCCATTTCGTCAGGAGACAGATAGTTTCTAAAAGAGCAATCTTCTGTACAGTGTGTTGCCCCACCATGGAGCAATGCTGTACCCTGGTTTGTGGCAGACTAGTCCCAGACCATACGCCGTCTCTCGTCTCCACGCAGTCCTTGCGTGAAGTGGGTGAGTTATCGGAGCATAGTAGGGCAACCCTTCTGGCTTCGGACATGGATGAAATCTTGGAGCTCCCGCTTCTGACGTCTTTCCCAGGCCGCTGCCAGGTGGGCTGTTTGGTGACACATTGGAAGACATTTCCCAGCAGTTCTATGCTGTGCAGAAGCAGACGAAGGCTATCAAGCATATTCTACCCCGTCGCAACTCAGCCACCTTCATACTGTCGAGGTCCATTGCGCAGTCTGCACCCAGACAGCCCGCGCCTCCAAATGGTCGGCACCGCCTGCACCGCAACCCGGAAGCAGGCAACCAGGAGGAAAGCAACACCCTTTCATCATCAACCACTGCACAGACTGCTGTTTAAGATGCTAACACAGAAGTTCATCCTTGAGTCTATCAGACACGAGGATTGGTTCTTGGCCATCGTGGCAAACTTCCACATATCAATACTCCCTCGACACAAACCGTTCCTAAATTTTGCTTTTTAGGGTCAAGCGTACCAGAATAAGGTCCTGCCCTTCGGTCTGTCCCTGTCTCCCCGTGTCTTTAGATCACAGAAATCGCTCTATCCACCCTCAGAGAGCGGGGTGTGCATGTACTCAACTATCTCGACAATTGACTTATCTTGGCTCACTCGCGAGATCTGGTACGTACACATAGGGACCTGCTGCTCTGGAAACCTAGGCCTCAGCACACTGGCCTCTTTGTCCTCCAGGAACTTTTTTGCGAGCAGAAGTTCCCTTCCAGCAGGTTTCGAGACGCGTTGTGGTAACCACAGATGCCTCCCTGCTGGGCTGGGGTGCAGTTTGCAACCGGCATGCAGTTTCAGGTGGATGGATGGGTCTCTGACTGCGCTGGCAAGTGGCGCCTCTTCTTGTCCGGGTGCTCCTCAAATGGTCAGGACCCTGGGAGATTTGCAATCAGCGCAGTGCTGTCCTTTCTCCAAGAGATAATAGAGCACCCTTTCGCCATCCACGCTCAAGGTTAATTTAGCCACTATTGCCACGAAACCGTTAGCTGGTGGAAGGGAGATCTCTCGAACAGCATGACCTGGTCCCTATGTTCCTCAGGGGCGCGAGGCAAATGATGCCCAAGGTTCTTACCACTCCCTGTCGAGACCAGGTAGTGAGCCTGCAGGCGCTGCCCACCGGGGAGGAAGACTCAACCCTTCAGTGCAGTGTCCAGAACGCAACCTGTGCCTTTACTTGGAACACAGTCAGAGCTTCAGAAGTTTTTTATGTGTATGACTTAGTACAAAAGGAGATTGTTAAAAGAAAGTTGGTTACCAAACAACATTAGACCCCATTGACCCCCTTTGTATGAACACAAAACCACAGAGACATTTCTCAAAATATCAGATTTTCTGTTATGGCAAAACCCGTCCACTTAGAATGATACTCTTCCTTTCCTGTAAGGCACCTTTTAACCTGAATGGAGTTTTCTGTTTTGGAGTCGCAAATGGAACCGAGCATGTAACTACATCTTTTTAAAGATGCCCTTTAGGAACAGATACTTCCATGTTGACTGTTCATAATTCACGAAGCCTCTTCATCAAAACTGAATGATTTTCATTTCTCTACAGAACACAAAAAATATATTGAAGAACGTTGTAAACCCAACACCATTGGTTTGCATGAGTTTCCTTCCCATGAACACAAAACCAATGCAAGCCAATTTTCAAAATACCTTCATTTGTGTTTTGTAGAAGAAATGAAAGCGAATGTGAAAATGATTACATCCTTTTGATTTTAGGGAGAACTACCCATTCAAATTGACAGATAAAACAGAGAGCCATTAAGATTTCTGTTAATACACGAAAATGTATGAGACAAAGTCATTACAAATCAAATCAAGTAAATAAGACAACACCTGTCAATAAACTGTAGGTGACTTCTATATTTAGAGAACTTCAATATTCTTATCGGGTTGTAAAACGGCTGTTGTTGATAAAACGCCATTCTGTATTAGTTGAATCTGAAGTTAAATGTATTCAAGAACACAAGATCCCAGAACTTTTTGGTGATATGATGTCGAGAATGTTTGAAAGTGGTTAAATAAGAAGTCCTGTCCACTGATATTTTCCGCTTTCCTTGGAAAGTTTTTATGCAAACTACGCAAACTGCCATAGGAGGAGCAATCCCCAAAACCAACAATGCTTTTCTGACAGAAACACATTTCTATAAATCATATAGAAATCTAAACAGTTTGTTTATGAATAAAAACATAATAAAGTTTGTTGAAAAGACATTGATCTCTATAAAGTATGGATATGACTCATACTTTAAATTCATACATAGGCCTGCAATGCATTTTCATTGCCTCCCATTTCATTGTGGCAAATACCAGGAAAATATGTGACAGTCATGTGACTTCTTTTTGATAACATCTCTGTACAAGGTGAAGAGAAAAGAGTGCAAATAGAAAAGAGTTTATAAAAACAGCTTTTTTGTTCTGTAGCTATACAACCCACTTCCTGTTTGTCTATGATCTCTTAAGTTTAAATACATGTGGTTTTCTTAAGAAACCAGGCAAAAATAGTTCTACCTCTTCTCTGATAAAAAGGGAAAAAATAAAAGTATGCGATTTGTTTATTGCTTTTAAGACAAGTTAAGACAACAATGTTTACAGATGAGCTTTACAAAAATATGAATTCATACATTATAACCACAATCTTATACTAGAAATGTACATTTTGCATCTGTATACGAAGAGCTGTACAACAGGAGTAAAGTACCTTTCGAAACATTGCGACGAAAAGTTTGTAAATACAAAAGTTTGTACAAAATTGTAGCTTTACAATAAATAAAACAATTTCTTTATTTAAATGTCTTTATGTTGTCTGTTTTGGAAACAATCACAGCAATATTAAACTTAAACACACAAACGCACATACTCCGACTCGCACACAAACTAAAAGAGAGGTATTAGATATTAACATTCCTGAATGTCCTGCTGATCTAGATTTTTAACTTCTGATAAGGCTTGGTAGGGCTCACAAAAATTGCATGCGCTACATTTGCAAATGGTCATTAATTTCCATTTAATCACGATTCAGAACCAAAATGTAGAAGATATAGTTCTGTCCATCCTATCAACAGATAATTTTTTTATTTATTTAGTCACCCTTGTGTCATTTCAAACATATATGACTTTCTTTCATCTGCTGAATACAAAAGAAGATATTTTGAAGAATGCTGGTCACCAAACCTCTTAAGCACCGCATTGACTTTCGTTGTATACAAAACCACATAGACATTTCCCTTAAATTGTCACGTACAGATTTGAAAAGACAAAAGTGTAAATAAATTCCAACAGATTTTTTTGGGGGGAGGGTTGATCCCCATATCAAGACATGAGGGGGATATCCTTTAATACACAGAATTCTAATTTGAAAGCACATAACATCCTCCAAACTGAAAACTGACTTAAAGTGCTGAAATCAAAAGCTGACAGCATATTTTTCATTTTCAAACACAGACCATGTCTAGGTAATGCATTGCACTGTCTCTATCAAAGGCTCAGACCCAACAAATGAAAAGACTCTCAGTTGCTTTCTTTAAATGGAGCAGCCAAGCTACCGTCAGCATCATGTGCGCTTAGTCCGTCATATTTGTAGACGTAGGGACAGCGAGAGCGCAGACCCTGACTGCAGTGTTCACGCAAACAGTGATGACGCCAAGGGCTGCACATTCAGCCAATCAGCAAACAGAAAAGATGACAGCATGTCCAGAGGTAAAGATAAAGTGACATGGACATTAGAAAAACAGCGATGAAGATGTGGAAAGTTTTGAAGTGAAGATGACAGAGGTTGTGACATCAGGGTAGAAACAGGAACAGAAGATGTGTCACCACAGTTTTGTCCAATCCCAACCGAGACAGACAGAAAAAAAAGAGTAGAGACAAAACAAAGATATTATTTTAATAATATTTCTGCATCTAACTTTACACTTTGTCTTATATTATCTTTATATAAAATATTTTCTGTTTACTTGCTTAAAATCATTTCACAGTTTAGCAAATGCATGAGAGTATGAGAAGCCCATGAGTGACCTCGGGTCATATATCGTGACCTCCTGAAAGCATCCTTTCTCTATAACTAAACCAAAACTAAACTCATTCTGAACACGACCTGATCCTTGAATTGTTAAATGATAAATAAGAACATTTTTAAGAGTATATTTATACACATCAGATAGCACATGTTCCAAACCTGTACACTTCGAAAGCCTTCACATGCGAAATAGCATTAAACTGAAAAAATAACACACAGCATCCGTTCCTTGCAGCACACGTCTATAAGTCAAATGGTGTTAAATTGTGATTAAGAAGTTAAAACGGCTCAGAGTCAAAATGGTAAATGTCAGCTTAAACCAAAGCATTCGTTAGCTCCCACACATCCTGAACTGCTGAAGAGTTGCTCGCCGGGCACCATTCCCGACTAGGATACATACTCCTCAGACTTCCAGAAGTGTCCGGGGTGTGAGAGCCTGCGGTTGAGTTTGGGAAGTCTCTCTAGTAAATCTGACAACTGAGTGAATGTGGGTCTGTCGTCCACCTCGTACGACCAACAGGCAGACAGGATCTCCTACACAACGTGAGGACAACGATCACATTAAATAATGCATGTACACCAAATTTGTTTACTATTAATAACATCCACCTAATTATTTATGTTTGTACAAATAAACTTGTATGTGCTAAATAAAAAAAGTATTAAAAATACATGATTAGTGCTTAGTATACTACAAATCAATTTACATCTTATTTACTTAATACAAATATACTTCAATTGCATTTGTGGCATTTTAAATAGTATACTTGTAGTTTTAGACCAGCTAATTTTGTACTTAATGTTCTGTAATTGCGCATGAATAGTAAGTCAAACTTAAATATAATAAGTTGCGAGTTTACACTATTGGTCAAAAGTTTTTGGGACACTTGAGTAAAATATTTCTTTTAATTAAAAGAACATTTAAACTGAAGGTGTTTGCCTAAATATCTGAAATGATTATTAGAAAAACATACTATTTAGTTACCATTTTAGTTTGTTTATGACAAAACTCACATTTTATTTAATACATTTTTTTTTGATTAATGACTTTGACTGAACATTGAAGAAAGAACAGCCAATAAAAGCACAGAAGCGACAGGTACTGCTTTAAAATTCTATAAAAAGCGTCTCAGTGTGACCCCTAAGAAGCAGCTTGATAAAATGACAAGAAAACATTTCTACAAATTCTATCCAAAAAGTGACAACATTGAAGATGATCAAATATGTTAATAGATTTCAACTAGACTAAGTTTAATATAAATAAATAAAATAAATGCTTAAAATAAATTTTAAATAAATTGTTACTCACTGGGGTTATAATATAATAAAACAAAGCCAAGTAAATTATACTAAGTCTATGCATGCGGTCATTAGTTATATTTTATAATAATTTAGATCTCAACTTATCAGAATCAGAAGCTATATCATTTTTTTTTTTCTTCTAATTTTGCATTTATTGAATTGCCTTACACCATCTGGACAGGACTTACCGTGACCTCCTTCCCAAGGCTGGTGCCCTTTTGGGCCAGCAACTTTTTGATGCCTTCCCCGCTTCCTACCAACCAAATTAAAGCTTCCGCCGGCTGGTTGGTGATAGGCCAGTCTTTAGCTTGGAGCTCATACCAGATAGTGCTACGACAGACATACATTTTCAATTAATCGATCGAAACCAATAAAATTATAAAAATAAACGCAACAATCCACGTTGGGATTCACAAATCAGAACGTCAAAAAGTAGACAGGAAGGTATTTTTACCCAAAGGCATAAACATCAGCAGCATTTGAAAATGGCAAACAGTCTTCATGTTGTACGGGTCTCATCTTCTGCACAATCTCTGGTGCCAGATAATAGATCCATCCTCGTGGAAGTTTCAGTTCATTCTCTCGCCTGCATACACAATCACACAAACATTTGCATTAAACGTGAGACAAACTGAATACAGCATTGTTGTAATAAATGAATAATGCGTTTGTTCCACCTGTCTTCTTGCACCACACCAGACATCCCAAACAGGCCAAAATCTGTGATGACCACTTTGTTGGAATCATAAAACACGTTTTTCGACTTCAAATCCTTGTGCACGATTCCTTTTGCATGGAGGTAGCCCATTCCCTGTGGAAAAATAAATAAATGAATAATTAATTATAAGAATATATTAAAGAAAACATTTCTACAAATTTTTGTCAAAACACTTAAGGTAATCCAATATTGAATTTGTTCTTTTATTTTTATATTTATTTTAGTAAGAACATAATTGCCTTAGTTCCCTTTGTTTTATTTAGTAATTAGGAGGAGTTTCATAAGATAGTATTGTGACTATTGACCGGTAGTGTACTTCAAAAAAATGGTATTAAAACAAAAAAAAAATTTAAACAGGCTTAGTATAAAAAAATTTGCATTGTTATGAGTTTTTTTCCAATTAAAGATATATTATATTTTTCTATCAGTAAGTCTTTCAAATAAATATGTTCATATATTTAAAACTTAACTCATTATGATACAAATGTTTAAAATAAATGTTTAAAATAAAGTAAATGAAGAGGAAATTGTGACATAAACTATACCAGGAAGGCGTTAGTAGTTCAAAAGAAGTATTTCAAATAACATATGAATATAAAGATGCAGATATAAAAATGATAAATACTGTCCACAATAAAATCCCAACAGACACGGATGCTTTTACCTTTACAATTTCTTGAGCGATTTGTCTTATCTTGTTGATATCCAGTTTCGAGTCTCTGACCACCGAGTACAGTGTTCGTCCTTTACAAAAACTGCAACAGGATAACATAAGTAGATTAAAACCAATAAAATCACACAAATAATTTTTTATTAAAATTGTTTGGACAGTTTATAAATAAGGGCAGAGAGAAGTAAACCTGGTAATGATGGCCAGATGCGGCGGGTTCATGCAAGCCCCCATAAACAGCACCACATTCTCATGTCTCGTCTGCCGGTAGTTCATCACCTCCTTCTTGAAGAGCTTCAGGTGCTCCTGGTTGTTTCCGTCGATCTCTAACAGGCGAACAGCCACCTCTCCGTGCCATCGGCCTCTGCACACTTTCCCCCATCGGCCCTTACCGATGAGCTCTCCGAGCTCCAGCTGCTCGAAGGGCACGTCCCACTCCTGCAGGTAAACGCTGGTCTGGCTGGCCTTACGGCTTATGTGGTCCTTCCAGTAGCGTCTGGAGCTGGGCAGATCGTCCAACTCATCAACTTCATCACTATCGTTGTCTGATTCCTCTTCATCTTGACCATCCTCATCCGGTTGCTCATCACATTCCTCATCCTTGGAGAGAATACAGACATTCGGAACTGTTATTAAAATATGTATTCAATGCATTAATGTGCAAGTGCATTTTCATCTTGGTATTAATTTTTGTAAAGATTTGCAGCAACAATATTAATATTAAACATGTTTTCACATATTAAACATTGTATAACCCCTGCTATATTTGCAATGGTCAACACTTCTTAACCACAAGCATGTGATCAAGAATACACACATTTTGAATTCACAGTAAGGAAGATTATTCTTATAGCACTTACGGCAGCTTCCGTTTGACTTGTTGACAGATGACTGACATGTCCAACCACCTGTTCTGTGTCTCTAAATAGGAAAAAGCACAATATAAGACTCAGTATCTACAGTGCAATGCATGCACTGAAAATAATCTACACTGCCGGTCAAAGGTTTGGGGCCACTTGAGTAAAATGTTTCCAATTGATTTAAAAAAAAAAACTTTAATTTGAAGGTGTATGCCTAAATGTATAAAACTAGTTTAAAAGACAAACATATAATAAAGTAAACATAAATGTTTTCTCATGACAACAATTTTTTTATTGATACTTTGACTGAATATTGAAGAAATATCCGCCACTTAGAGTACAGAATAGACAACTACTCCTTTAACATTCTTTTAAAAGCATCTCTTGGTGAAACCTAAAGAAGCTGCTTGATAAAATGAGCAATTTTTTTTATTTTTGCACATTTTAGTTAAAAGCTGACTACACTGAAGACGATCAGATTTAAAATGAGTTTTTTTATACACTAATTTGCAAAGTTCCCTTTTTATTTTGATAAGTTTACTATTCAAAATTGTGGTAAAATATAAATGGAGTAAGTAAATGTCCCAAAAATCTTGACTGGTGATGTACATCTGTTTATTCTCAAAAACAGCTTATGAAATACATAAAATTTTATAATAATAAAATAACTTCATATCTTAATTAAGGTCAGTATGGCACAACCATATTTCCACATAACTTAATGTAGTGAACTCATTATGAAACAATAACCAAACGTGTGTGATGAGCACGAGCTGAAAACACTGTTCTATGAGGCCACCAAAACACATGGGAACAGTGTTTTAATTGTTCAGGGACAACTTACTTAGAAATAGTGATTGCAAAAATGTATTGAGCAGTTTCATCTTACCCTGTGTTAGAAGATCCATCTGGATGTGAAGAACTGGATACCTCTGTCAGAAAAACAAAATCTTCAGTTTGTGGCCAAAATGATGGGAAGTGTACAGAACCATAATTGTATTAATATATTAATTATTACATTAAGACATGTACACATGTACAAATATATAAAATTATAAATAATAAAATAAAATGTGTTAGTTCATTAGAAATGCAACTTAATTTTAATTTGTTTCACAGCAGGAATGATATTGTAATTTAATGTTAGTAAAAACAGTACTTTATGCACTGTGGTGTAGGCACAACACGAAAAAACAAACAGAGATGTGAGAAAAAGCCATAAAGAATAATTCCCACAGACGACCAGCAGAGGAGGAACAAACATAGTTTAACAGTGCATCTCAACCTTTCAGTTCAAGAGTCATATAAACATAGTTGAACGCCCTTCAATTCACATCAGCCAATAAAATATTCCAGAGCTTGCCTTAAAAAATTTTTTTTTAGAACTGTTAAAATATATACAAACACCAGAAGATATATTTTCAATTTTATTTTATTTAAATTTATATACCTTTGGAGTTGTTTTTGCTAAATGTATTGCTTGTTTTTTTATATTTGTTGGATATATTTATAGTCAAGCGCATTGAGGCTATTTTGGAAGTAAAAAAATAAAAATAAGTGGAATAACTGAGTTTATTTTCTGGTTTTACTTAATGTTTTACTTAAAACAAGACGAAGAAAGAAACTTGAATTTAATTGCCATCATTTTAACTCTATTATTAAACTCAAATGTTAACCAAGTTTTTATGGCATCCCAATTATTAAGCATGTTTATTTAATTTTTTTATATTTATTTGATTTTGTATATATTTTAAATGTATCTTAATAAAACAATTTTGAAATTCAAGTTCTTGTAACAGGACAGAATCCAATTTCAAGATTTATTTTTGCAGAGAATTTATTCCTTACCATTTACCAACATAAAAAAATTCAAAAATCTTAAGTCAAGATACATTTATTTAAAAAAAATTACTTTTTTTTTTTAAAAGAAGTATCACAAGAATAAAAGACTAAATTGAGCTTTAACAAGACAACAAAAAACAAAGGATTAAAATCTGAATATGGTTGAAAATGTATTAAGTTATGAATTTTCATAACCTCAAAACGAGATAATTTTAATTTTCAGGTAAATGTATTGCCATTTTTTAGACAATACACTATACTCAAAAATAATCAACATACACTATCGGTGAAAAGTTTTGGGACACACTTATGCAGTCTAATGTTTTTGCACATTTTAGAAAAACAATAAACTCTTCAAAATAAGTAAACTATGGTAATGATGTTATAACTAAAACTATAAAAGTCAGATACAATTTTTTGTACATCTGATCATCTTGAGTGAAGTCACCTTTTAGTACAATTTGCAAAAATTATTATTTATCATTTTATCAAGCAGCTTTTTTAAGTCTCAACCTGAGATGCTTTAAACGAATTCAAGGGAGTATCCGTCTATTCTGATCAATGTTTCTGCGAAACATTTTACTTAAATGTCCCAAAAATTTCAACTCCGTAGTGTGCAAAGCTATTCTCTTCTTTGCAGAGGGCCCTAACCCCCAGATTGGAAACACTTCACTTAAAATGACAAAGTGAAAAAGAAGCAACACAACAGATAAAGCATTCAAGCGAAGCTCATGTCAGGGAAAACAAGAAATGTATACAGCACACCTGATAGCCAGATGAAGAGCTTTATGAAGTTGGGGCTTTTTAACTCACCGGGGAAGATAAACTGTTGTCTATGCTGAAAGTAGCAGGCAGCTAACAAGTACAAATAATTTGCAAAGCACAATGAAAAAAAGACTTGGTTACACAAGTGGTCTTAGTTTAACCTGCACGTTAAGAATCAGCAACTTATCTTAACTACATAAGATAAGACAGATGTTATCAGATTACACTCAGGTCAGTTAGGTTAGCAGAAGCTCAGAAGGACAGACAGGAGTGTCAGGAGTAAATAACATCCCAAGTAATTGGGGTTAGCAAGACTGACCTGGGAAGTTAAAACGACTGTCGACCTGACCCTTAGGGGATGGGTTGGACGGTGGGGTGGCGCTTGGGGGGTTGCTCTGACCGAAGGGGGCGGGTGAGGAGGGGGTGGAGGACGTGGTGGAGGATGGGTTACTGCTGGAATCCAGGTGACTGAGTGATGCAGGGTGGTCCTGATGAGAGGTGCACATAGGAGGTGGTTTGAAAAACTAAAATGTTTTTTTTATAAAAGGATGTTATATTTTTTTACGATGTGTACATACTTTTTTGTTTACTGCCTTTGGTAAGGTTCCATACTGCTGAGACTCAGTCAGTCTCTCTATCTGGTTGTTGATACCCGACGGAACTGATTCTGTTCTTCTGATCTTGTTTGGTACTGAAAGGACAAAGAGAGAAAATTGAGATCATCTACATCTTAAGCACAAATGTATTAGGGTTTACATAACGGGGACTTCTTACAAGATTCAATTGATATTCCACACTTTGGGGCTTCTTTGGTACATTTGTTGTGGCACTTTACTCTAAAACAGATGAAAATATTTGTGAAATAAGATACATCAAAATGCATTTGATACGAAGTATCCGACTGTTTCCTTACTTGCAATGTTTGCATTTAACACCGAACATCATGTTTTTCTTGCACACCTGGCACACCTGAGACAACCAGGACTTTGTGGAAAACCTTAGAGGTTAAATGTAGAAAAAGTCATTTTCACTTGTCTTCACAAATGTTCAAACAACAGAAGACAAAGAGGGACGGAAGTTCATACCTATGTGTGACTTCTAGACGGATTCCTTTTCTCAAAGTCACCGGAGAGCATCCATGTGTTACATAGTTATCTAAAAGAGTGAGCAGTACACTTTAAAAAATGTTTATTTATAAAAACTAAACACTTTTATGTAATTAAACACTTAAAAAATAATAAAAACTTAAAAACTAATAGAACTTTTTGTTATAAAATATTAAAATTTTTGAATTTCTCTAAAATGTACACACACTGTTTTAAAGTTTGCACAATGAAAAAGTATTTGTTTAACAAATATGTATTTATCATATACACCAATATTTTTTGGATAATTATAATATAAATTTTTGAGTAAATAAGATTTAATTGCATGCAATTTGCAATTTCAAAGGTTTTCCATTTAATCATTTACTTTGAGTGTAAATTATTTTATAGTCTTTTTTGTGTACTGTAGTAGTGACAACACATTACTCTAAGCTTGCACACATATAAAAGCTGTGCTAGTAAAATACTCATTTACATTAATAAAACATTTTGGATTATTTTAACTGCATTTCATTTTTGTATCATCTTCTCTTAAGGACCTTGCTATTTTGAGTCTAAATAACACGTACTTCCTCCCAGATGAGTGGGTGTATTTGGTAAGATATTGGGGGATCGTGCGGACAGCAGTGGTGACCGTGAGATGGAATCGTCCAAGCCGTTTACACCACCGTTCACCTGCACGTTCAGATGCGGCTTGCTTTTCTTTCTGCTCCTGCAGGACAAAATAGAAAAGATTTGACAAGAGAAAGCATTTGATCACTTGAATCCTAAAATAAATATGGTAGAATTTCCAGAAAGTTGACATTTAAACATCTGACAGAAGT
The DNA here is from genome assembly GCA_033220385.1 of Triplophysa yarkandensis. Taxonomy (NCBI): domain Eukaryota; kingdom Metazoa; phylum Chordata; class Actinopteri; order Cypriniformes; family Nemacheilidae; genus Triplophysa; species Triplophysa yarkandensis. Next base: position 11,494,423 of record CM065675.1, read on the forward strand.
TTGTATCTAACATACAGGGCACATTTTTAAAGTGTGTGTGTGTGTGTGTGTGTGTGTGTGTGTGAGTGTGTGTGTGTGTGTGTGTACGAGAGTGTATGCCTGTTTGAGTGTGTGAGAGCATGTGTGAGTGCATGAGTGCGTGCGTGCATGTTCACTTGGGATATGAATGCAGAGTGAAAACAAAACAGCATATTTTTCTTATTCTTTTAACTGTTAAATATTAAATATCGTATTAATAAGAGAGCATATGGAGTTTGGGCAACACTTACAATGAACTAACAATAAACCACACTTGTGCGTTATTTATTAATTTAATAACTTCAGCATTTACTTATACATTATCAAAATCAAAAGGTGTCCCTGTTAACATTGGTTAATGCACTATGAACTACCATGAATTACTGTATTGATGGGAAGTTGTGAACGAACATCAACAAGGATTAATAAATGCTACAACAATTAAAAAATTAATTGTTAGCTAATGCATTTACTAGGGATCAGAGGGCTTACTTAACCGTTATATAAACTTAAAGCATCAGTATCAATACCGATCGATCACCATGACACTAAAACGGCACTCGATATCAGTGGCAAAAATCCTGATCGGAGCATCCCTAGCATTAACAAATGTTACAAAATAGCACCTTAAAGTAAAGTATTACCGGATTTTAACATTTTCAATAATTTAATCTTAAACATGCACCTTCACTAACCTTAAATCGACAACCTAAAAAATTACAAGTCAAGATATAGCCTTAATTTCCATATAAATTCCTATGCATATGCAGCATTAAAAACTTAATAAACATGCATCAACATTTTCCAAACAACATTTCTTAAATGTGGTGACTTATATTCCCGAAACTTGGTAGAAAAATGCAGGCATGCAGATTCCAAGGCAAAGAGTTTGGGCAATTCTTAAATCACACACGTTTTATCAAGTACATTGCTGGATAAGACGAGAACAAGCGGGAAAGACCAATTGCCGGAAGCCGGCAAATCTGAGACCTGACCTCAGCGTCTTACTGACGGGAAAAACCTGGGCCACATGAAGACAAGGAGGAAGTGCTGAACTCCTCTGCCCCTTCCAAAACCAGTCTGGACATTATTGATAAAAAAGACACAGCAGTTTGCTTTTACAGGCCAAACAAACATGGCCCAGATATAGTGCCGTCAAATCTGTTGCACATGTTTAGTGACATTATATATTCTAAACAGAAAATATGCATCTGGATTCAACAATGGCTAATTTATCACATATTGGGACACATTTATTATGTATTTATCTTTTGACACCATGTCAGCTCTAACTGCTATCGAAACATGTAAACATGTAAAAATATAAAGACAATAAAATTAGCATATTAGCAAAAGTCCCTGGAAGAGTAGATTGTTTGTGAACACAAATGCATGTGTGTTATAGGTTATAACATCCATACATCAATATACTAGGTCTTAAAGGGCTAGCAGCATAATTAAGATCTGAGTTTATTATGTTTATCAACTAACACAGGACGAGCCCAAAAACACTCTGTGATATCAAAGGATTTGTGTTTTCTTATGCGAGACATTCACAATAAATAAAGAAAATTGGACACAATAGCTTAGTTGTTAAGGATGTTACATATGATAAAGTGTTGAAAGAGAGTTTATGTTTAGGCAATACAAAACATTAACTTAAACTATGAACAATGTTTAGCATGAATTTGTATTAATTTATTAATATATTAAACACGTTTGGATGTAGTTTGTTTTGCTCCTGCTTCAACCAAATTAGGGTCTGTCTCTCGCAAATCTTATTCTAGAGTCCTGAAATGCATTTTGTAAAAAAAAATTGGGAAATAACACAAAAAGACCCATATTTTCATATTTTGATCACCTCTGAGTTATTGAAAAATCCCCAAGACATTAAATCTAAATAACTAGTCACTCTGGGATTGCATGAATAAGTTTGCCGTGTAGCCCAGCATATAAAACGTTACACACAGGAAATAAAGAACATTTTGTTAAAGAAGTGTGTCTCAATAAAGCCACATTCATAATCTTCTGTACCTGCAGGGCAAAAACTTTGCAAAACGTTGCTTAGTGAGGCAACACATTACGCAAAGCAAATGTTATGCAATATGTTACTGACAATTTGCTACAAAAAAATCTAATAAAAATCTAATAATCCAACAACCTATTTTCAGAGACCACTTGATAGAATGGATGGCGGCCTTGGATTTATGTATCTACAGTATTATGAAATTCATTACAGTGAATACCTAGAAAAAGAAAAAGCTGCCATGGTTTACACCTATTGCAATTACCTATATAATAGTTTGAAAAGACTTTTCTTCATTTTCAGATATTATATAATTGTCACACCCTCCAGATTGAAACGTTCCCATCACGGCAGTGCAAAACAGCATGACTGAACAAATGCTGTACAGAGTGTTTCGAAGAATGTGACATCGTCTTCACAGAGTTAGGTTGTGTAATGTAGGAATCTAGACACAGCAAGACTTTGAGAAAATGTTTTCAAAGCTGGGCTCACTTTGTAGCAAGACTTAAAGAAATATGATGTAAAGTAAACGAAGGACGTTTTATTCTGTGTCCTCCAGCATCACACCCAAACTCACACTTGTGGATAAAATACTGCACTTACTTGATGGGTGTAGGGTCGTCTATCCGGTTCGCCAGCTGGCTCTGACTCTTGCTCCGCGTCAGGGTGATGTTGGGCAGAAGGTTGAGCAGCTTGCGGGAGGGGGGCGGCGGGGTTCGTGGCGTCTTTAGCTTGCCGAATCTTTTCTGCGTCGGGGTGGCAGGAGGGGTGGCCAGCATCCCGGAGTGGTTCGGCTGCGGAGAGGACTGAAAAGGATCCGTCAACCCATTGCCGCAGGTGTGGACTATCGATGAGAAGTCCGAAGAAGGAAGAGAAGACACCGAGACGCAGGTTCGAGGGGCAGGCAGAGCATTAGGAGTGAAAGGGGGCCGACTGATGGGGTTGGGACTGTAGGGCCGGACAGGATCCATACTGTTGTCACGTTGAGCGGGCTCTGCGATCCAGGGGATACCTTCTTTACCAAGTCCTCTTCCTGGAAGAAACGAAGGCAGATTTTTTAGAACAACATTATTAAGATGTGCACTACAGTTCAGTAAGGGGTCAAAATAGTGACCTGTATCAGTAGCACTTTTCAGACAGGAGAGGGCAGTGGTGATACGAGAACACTCCTCACTGCTGGAGCCCAGGCGCTTCATGGTCTCCTCAACCTTAGCAGTGGACATCTGGAGGAGAGCATCCAGAGAAAGTTTCACAGGGACTGCCTGAGAAAACAGAATGGGTTGTGTTTACACAACAATGCTTTTTATGCCCAAATTTCACCCAACAAATATGTGTTTATGTCAAGCATACCATGATAAAATATATTCTAAATTATATTATAGGGATAGGACTTATAGTTATTCCAAGCATTTCTATTAGAGATGCTTACTCGCTTTTGGAACATTGGGATATGTAACTTCTCAGATTGTTCTCAGATCTCACACACACACACACACACACACACACACACACACACACACACACACACACACACACACACACACACACACACACACACACACACACACACACACACACACACACACACACACACACACACAAATTGCTAGAATTGTCAATAAAAGGTGCAAATGACTAACAATAAACTATACGACTGCAACATTTATTAATATTATTTTACTTCAGCATTTACTAATACATTATTGAATTCAAAAGTTGCCATGTTAATATTAGTAAGTATTTAAAAGCTTGGTGTATCAATATAAAAGATTCACAATTCAAGCAAATTACTACAGATTTCTCCACAGAACCAGGATATAAAGAAAAGCATGGCATCGACCATCTTTCGATTTCATTATTAAAAGAGAATTTGTTGACGCCCAATAACAACAGAATACATTCTTAAAAGACTGGGTGGGAATTCAACATGACAAACTGGTGAAAGGCTTGTTGACATGATAAAAAAAGAACAAAGCCATACAAAACATTGTTTCACACACATGTGCACAAAACAAACTGTACACCTGTACCAGTGTGGACCTCCCATTCAGGTTTGCATCTGACAGATGCTTTTTTTGCACAAACTCACATGCCACTTCAAATAGATTGGTGTGTAGTTGGTATTTGAATAAGAGAATAGACAGAGCTTGTGAGTGATTTTAAATAAAAGCATTTTTCCATTGCATAGATGTAAATGAGGCTGACAAAAGATGACTTCCTGGAATCCCCCTGCCGCCAGTAAGACTGCTGGCATCCCATGGTATCAGAGTAAGGTCCAGATTATCCCTCCGTCCAGCCCTCTGTTTGATTTCTCCACCCAACAACATTCCAGCACTCTTTGGCGTCTCTCTGCCGTTTTCCAATTCTCACAAAACACACACACATACATTCTCACACGCATGACTGAGAAACTGCCTGGCAACAGGTGTGGTTGTGGTCGGTGTAGTCTCTATGGCAAGTGAGTAGATAACAGTACGCAAAACTCTATACACTGAGAGTCTTTTGGAGGTATATGCTGTATAGATGATTCGTTTGCAGGGTTGATGTGATAGTGATAGTATAAGAGCTAGGTAAAGGGACTTTATGATTGCTGTATGTTAGTGGAATAGAATTAAGGAAAAATGGCATATTAGTAAATTAAAGTTAAGAAAAATTAATTTTAGTGTATATTAATGATATAATATTAATGAAAACTGAGTAAAAAGTGTTAAATTATTATGTTATGGCTCTTGAACAATAGATGGTAAAAGACAACATTACGGACAAAAAAAGCGCTAAAACTTAAATGTGAATTTATTAAGCTTAAGGAAAATGTTGTAAAAGGATAGCAACACATTTTTTATTAAAATAAAACAAAACAAAACTATACTAAACTAAACTAAACAAAAAACTAATCCAAAAACTAATCCAAAAACTAAACTACACTAAACTACACTAAACTAAACTAAACTAAACTAAACAAAACTAAATAAAACTAAACTAAACAAAAAACAAAACTAAACTAAACTAAACTAAACTAAACAAAAAACTAATCCCAAAACTAAACTAAACTACACTACACTAAACTAAACTAAACTAAACAAAACTAAATAAAACTAAACTAAACAAAACTACACTAAACTAAACTAAACTAAACTAAACTAAACAAAAAACTAATCCCAAAACTAAACTAAACTACACTACACTACACTACACTACACTAAACTAAACTAAACTAAACTAAACTAAACAAAAAACTAATCCCAAAACTAAACTAAACTACACTACACTAAACTAAACTAAACTAAACTAAACTAAACTAAACTAAACAAAAAACTAATCCCAAAACTAAACTAAACTAAACTACACTACACTACACTACACTACACTACACTACACTACACTAAACTAAACTAAACTAAACTAAACTACACTACACTACACTACACTACACTAAACTACACTACACTAAACTAAACTAAACTAAACTAAACTACACTACACTACACTACACTACACTACACTAAACTACACTACACTACACTACACTACACTAAACTGAACAAAACAAAACAAAAAACAAAACAAAACAAAACTAAACTACACTACACTACACTACACTACACTACACTAAACTAAACTAAACTAAACTAAACTACACTACACTACACTACACTACACTACACTAAACTACACTACACTACACTACACTACACTAAACTGAACAAAACAAAACAAAAAACAAAACAAAACTAAACTAAACTAAACTAAACTAAACTAAACAAACAAACATTATTTGATGACTTACTAATAAAATTTAGTACTTGTTTTTAATTATCATGTCTGTAGTATATTTATTAGAGACAAAATTCAAAACTTGAATGTGAATTCTACTTATTAAACAAAATATCTAAAGTAAAATGTTCTTAAAGGAACACTGCAAAACCGTCACAAGGTCAAAATAAAATAATGTTTTAGAATTTTTTGGTTGATTTGACAGTAAAAACTGAATGAACATTGTTATATCATCATGTTAAATGATTGGCTCTTAAACAACAGATGTTCATTATATCAACATTTATGTAAATGTGTGTGGGGAAAACACGGAAAAACAAAACAATACCCCTAAGAAATAAGTCAAACAGTCAAGTTCGAAAAGGCATGGACTGCACTCGGGAAATCTCCTAGCATCCTTGTGAACACTTCCTTTCTGGGAATAAGCAGCAACTCTTCTATATTCTTACTGTCCAATGAGAACTTACAACAAGTAAATAGTAAGTGCACCATGCCTTAAGTGCTTTAATAAAAAATAGGCATTTATCTAAAGGGTTTTTATTTAATAATTTAGAAATGACATGCATACAAGCCCTGAAGTTAATAAGAACAGTATGCGAATAACTGAGTTAAAACAGGCAAGCCATGGCAGGAGCAGGTAAAATGACACATACCGATACCAAGGTGATGTCTGAACATGTCTCCTACCTGAATTTACAAACTGATGTAACACAGGGAGTGATGTTTCAAACAAATGTCCAACACACCGCTTGTGTACACAGGTTCCTTGCAGACTAACACACACACACCATTTCCCACCCACTCCAATACATTCACCCAGGAATGTTTTCCTAATAAATCATTAATCAGAAAAGACTGTAAACAGAGATGATATGCAAGTTCATCCATCCCTGTCAACACCGTTCACATGCAACTAACCAAATGTAAAAATGCCCTACATAAAATAAATAGAGAGACACAGAAAACACAAACCCAACTGACCCACAAACCTCTATATTTGACTATTATTTGGAATTGAGATGTGATATCTTGAGTGTTTAAACATCTGTGCCTCTGTTTAAACATAGTGTTCAGTGTGTGCCGTTGCTTATTTAACTTGCAGCTACTCTGTGACCACAGGAGCATTCAGCCCCAACTTGCAGGCAGGAAACCAACAAACATTACAAAAAGACAAAACAGTTGATACAAAGTTTAAAAGGAAGACAAAAGCAGTCAAGAATACCCTACCATGAGAGACTGCACTGAAGTCTTCCTTTCAATATCTCATATCACAGAAATAAAACCTGTAGAATCTCCCATCAGAAGTCAAAAACGCTGTGGGAGCTGCAATCTTCCAACTAAACTTCCCCTCTCCGACCCACCGCGTCCCTCCTCCCTTTCCCCGCTGTTCCTCCCTCTATCTTTATTTCCTTCCTGAGAAAATGCTTGGGAAGTCTCGGTGCTCCTCTGAACCCTCCTCCTGATGGCACATGTGTAGAGACACGTGCTCATTTTGAGTCTATAATATCTTCACTATATATATATATATATATATATATATATATATATATATATATATATATATATATATATATATATATATATGTCTGTATATGTGTTAAACAGGACAATTCATCAATCCATAAGTCCCTGTCCCACTTCTCAACTACATTGAATCTTAGCTTTACATAATGAAGAGGATATGACATCATCAGGGTCTTCAAACAGTGCAAGTTTGAAAATGGGTCAAGTTGTACTGTCATTCAAAATTTTCATCCGATTTCATCACCATAATCACAAAGAACTACTGTCGCTTTAAATCATCGATCTACACATGAGAATAAACAATGTTTTATGATGTTTTCAAAGATTTTATGAGACTGAAATTATTTACAGAGCAGGATGTCTCTCGAGAACAGAGATTAAAAGGGTTCGCTTTGTCTTTTTTTCCAGCCTGGCCTTTTCTGTGACCTGTCAACATGAATTTTGTGCGTGAGTGATTATCCTGCGACAGGCCACATCAGAAGAACAGAGTGCAGCCAGATCGGGGCACAGCACAGGAAACAGATCTCTGTGACACATTTTTCCATCTCTCTCTCTCCACCTTAAGGAAGACCTTGTTCCTTTACACTCACAGGAAGTGACCGACAACAACACAAAACTGACTCAAGCAACCACTACTCCCTATGACATTTTGGCTTTCCCTGTAGCATGGCAGGTTTTCGAGCTGCTTAGACCCCAATGTTCCAAACTCTAGATGACTTTCTAAAAGCATTATATTCCACTATTGACTCAAAGTCAATCTCAGCTATACAATGACATGATCAATCAACAATAATGGCAACTGGTATATTATTGTTCCTACAACAACACTTTACTGCCACAGGGTTATGGGAAAACCCATCAGACTGTGCCAGCTGGGCCAACCAAGGGGTGAGTCGTTGCAATTAAACTGACCAAAATTCACATAAAAATTTATATTTTGTCATCGTTTAATTTCTCTCTTGTCATTTCAAACATGCGTGAATTTATTTCTTGCACAAAACACAAAAGAAGCTATTTTGAAGAACGTTGGTAACCGAAAACAGCAGTGGAACCCATTTACTTCTGCAGTATGGACACATGCAAGTGATTGAGTGCAGGTTAACAAGTCACAAGAGGGTGAGTAAAAGATTTTGATGTGAACTTTTGCTTTAAGCAATGTACCTTCAACCAGTTAAACTAAATATGATAAGATCAGTATGATCCAAAAGATATTTATGATATGACAACAAAAAGATTATGAAAAAATGAATAAACTTATATAGGCCATGATAGAGATATACAGTATCCCTAAGAGCATGTTATCAGATGTGACCAATAGGTTTAAAATCATATCATCCTGTATGTTTTACATTTCTGGCACCGGTTTTGCATTTAGGTAACAATAACTTCATGCAAAAAATACATGAAATGCTGCTTCCCAGATGCTTCCAGGGTAAGAGTCTCTAGTCACGCCTATGTAAAACCTCCTGCTGAGGAAACTGTCCAGTAATGCAAATCTAAACACGCCGGCTTGGTCTGTCAGCCTTCAGGAGGAACAGCATTCCTGGGCTCTTCCCTGAGAAAACACTCTCGTGGCGACCCTATCCCATCACAGTGTGATATGCCCGGGCCATTGGACAGCCTGCTGTCCATTCGGAGAGGGGTCGGTCGCTGTGTGTGTGTCCTGCCACATGCATGCATTCCTGTCCTCTGAATCACAAGGTGGCAGACTGGTGTGACAAGTTAAAGTGACAGTTTAGCCAAAATGAAAATGTGTCATCATTTATCCACCCTTTTGTCATCTGAGATCTGTTTGACTTTCTTCTGCAGAATATCAAAGTGGTTTGGGAACTGGAATCCATTCGCTTGCATATTTGTCCATTCATTGCCACTGCTGTTTGGTTCCCAGCTTCCTCCAAAATATCTTCTTTTTCTGTTTTGCGGATTTCACTGCTTTTTAAAAAAAGTTATTTTTAAAAATTGATTTCAATTTCTTTTAATCTTCATTTTCTTTTTAATTTTGTTATACACTGTATTATTTAATGCAGTCATTTAAAACTGTAGGATTACTTATTAAGAATATAAAGGAGATATTTTGAAGAATGTTGGTACCTAGCACTTGTTTACTTGCATTAGTTTTGTGTGTCTACAATGCAATGTTTTAGTGACCTGTTTTCTTCTAAATGTCTTCTTTTGTGTTTTGCGGTAGAGAGAAAGTCAATGACAAAGGGGTGAGTAATAATCTTTATTTTTGGATAAACCCTCCTTAGTGTCTTTTAAACTCGCAACCCTTATTATTTTTAAAAATAGTTTATTTTCATATATTTTTGTGCCGAGTCACCAAAGGAAATCCAACCATTTCAGAATCATTGTGAATCCACAACAAAATCACAAGTTGACAAAGACCGAAGAATTTGTAAGAACACAACGACAGAGAGAAAATTTCCAGACGTTCGGGTCAATACACAAGAAAGCTGGAGGACATTTAATAACAAACACAATCTCACAGAGGTCATGCTGTCCTACCACAATGACCGAAGTGAAGCAGTCATCTCAACAGGGGCATGACGCAAAATGACCCCCTCTCTTCCCCACCGCTTCTATTTTTAACCGTTTTGTTCTCTGGTCTTGTGTGTTCTGTTTGTTTGTCTGTTTCCGTGTCTAATTAACACAAGCAAGTCTGCCGGGTAAATGCGGTTCTGTTCGACTCAGCTCTGTGTGTATGATGGCGAGACCAGAGGAGAGTGGCAGACTCTTTTTGGAAGGGTAAATATAGACTGGCGGGAGAGTTTTGACACAGTGGCTGACTCTGCACATTCTGATCTTTGGAGTGGGATCAGGTGTGTGGATCCACAGAGGGCATGAATTCCATTCGAAGTACAGAGCTAGCAAAACATCTACCAACTCCTGACCTTACCACCATATAAAATTTTTCAGTCTTTTCGTCAAATGTAAGAAAACAATTGTTTTGCATTGGTTTTTTCTGTGCATGTTGGTATGACTTTAGTACCCAACCATATGTTTAAAACCCTTAAAACACAATCAAAAACACAATCAAAACTCAAATGTTAGATGCATGGCATTACGGAGGACATAGCAGCTCATATAAAGGCAGAAAAGGAAGCAAATATGTTTAGTCCGAATGCATAAACAATACCTCTATGAGCTGTGGCCTGAGGTTAATGGTGTAGAGCCAGTCTGTGAGGTGCGGGTAAGAGTCCAAGGCCAGCGGTCTGTCACATTCTGGAATGCTGTGCTTCCACTTTAACTGTTTACTGATGTACTTCACCAGCTTCACCTGTAGAGAGTGATCACACACATATCACTAACGTAAAACAATTGCTTTAAAAGGATAGTCGACACAAAACTGAAAATTCTGTCATGAATTAGTTGTTCCAAACCTGTATACATTTATTTGCTTGGTTAACTCCCATAACTATTAATTATTTTAATCATATTATGTTTGAGATGTTTTGAATTTACCACGCAGCTGCATCACAAAAAGTGAATATAAGTTAATAAGAAAATAATTATGGCAATAACAATATTTTGTCATAATCGTGCAGCCCGACAACAAACAAAAACCGAGAAATGCCCAGATCTTAAACATTACATAACATAATAAAATAAACACATTTTTGTACACTGTATAAACAGCAAAGCCTGAAGGGAATGATAATGCCTTCTTGAGAAAAGACAATGACGTCAACACATCGAAATTGAAATGTCATGCCAAATCTTTGAGAGCACTTCTGAGAACATAAAAAAATAAGCGTTTCAATGTAAAACGCCAATTACCGTACAAGATCTGACCCGATATGCTTATAAAAGAACAGGAGAGCAAAACTAAACTATTTCTCTGAGCTTTCTTGTTTGCAAGTGAGCTTTGCATGCAGAACGTAAAGAGGAAATCCCCACTTGTGACTTCATCGTAAAAGGGGACATGAAGAAAATGTTCATGTGGCGTCAGCTCAGCATCAACTGTGCAACCACAATGCCGACACTGTAAACACACACACTATTTCAGCTTAAACGTCAGAATAAGGCATCCTTTTATTATTTTCCCATTACTAGACCAATATTAGGTTAGAAACAACAACCAAATGCGTTCAAGGCTTTTAAGACAAAGACCTTTTATATGGTGCCTCCCTTTGTGGGTCTAGCAGTCCCTCAGTAATAAACAGGCCTGACTATAAATAGACACCAGTTATCATGGTAAGGTCTGGACTCTTTCTCATTGGGGCGTCTGCTCCGCCGCTATGGTAACCCTGACTGAAGCCGGTCCGGTGACATCATGGAGCAGAAACCAACACACACACACATACACCTGCTTTGAAAGGTGCAAGATCAAACGCTCTGACACAACCACAACTGCAAGAGGCTGTTTCAGACGTTATGTCAAATTTAAAAAACTTTTCTACAGCTTAGGGACTAGTTCACCAAAAAGGCAACCTGTGTTATAATTCACTGCTATAGTTCTTTCTAAGTCTTGAAATAAATTTCAATGCTGTTCTAAATGCAAATTTAAATATTAAAATAATCAAAGTTTGTATTCAAGTCATTATTGACTCCCTTTGAAATATTTTACATACTCCTTAAAACGTTTAGTTATAAACTTTCATTAGAAAGTTAGAAAACATATTCAGGGTGTAACAAAGCAAGGTGGAGCAAATTATGACATGTGGTTAAATTCTCTTGGTGCCCTAAGTAAGTCCCTAAAGATAATGGTTGTAATGAAGAATTGCAACATTTTTAAGGATCAATGGTGCAGTTTTATTTTTTCAATAAATATTTATTAGTTAAAAAGACACATCAATTTAATGCATGGTGGTGTTTCATTATTTCAAATTTATCTTAAAGAGTTAGCTTACTCAAATATTGACAGTATATGATCATTTATTCACCTTATCACATTTAAAACCTGCACACAGCTCTTTATTTTGTGGGACACATAATGAGATATTTTGAAAGATGTCTTGGTTGTTTTGCGTTTTGGTTGCGTTTTACAATTGCGTTTATTCCCAAATTCTTCAAAATTGTATGTTGTGTTCAACAGTACAAAGTTAAAGTAATATGTACTACTTTAGTAGTCATTGAGGTCCATAACTAATTTTTTACATTTTAATTTTTTAAATAATGTCTTCTGTGTTTATTAAAACAAATAAAAATAAAATTTGAAACCACTCAATGGTGTGTAAAAAATTACAGAATTTGTATTTTTGGTGAACTAACACTTTGGTGAACTATCTCAATCAGTTTTCCATCTAAAATTTGAACTTTAAAAAGGATATATTTTATACTTTTATATTAAGTGGCAACCTGCGTTTTTGGCTGCATAAACCCAATATTTTCTATTTGCTTCTTTGTTTTATTATTATTTGTTTGTTTGTTTTGTGGAACAAGGACAGAAGAGATTACAATGTTACATAAAAAGGTCATGGGACACAACAAAAGTTCCCTATACAGTAAACAGCATGACACAACATTTCCATATAATGCATAGACAACAAAAATAGATTTCACAAAAGTCACAAAGCACTCGGCAAGAGATACTCTGTCGACAAAATGAGCCCTGGCAGGTCACTGTGGCAAATAATCCTGCACCTGTAGCCCAGCAACCAGCCACCTGTGCTTTAGATTATCTCCTGCCGTTTGGATCTCAATATAAGGTCACTGCACAAAAGTGCAGCTGCAATATCACCCGAACACCCGAATCGGAGACTAGAGCACAAGCTAAACTTCAATACCTCTCCAGTCAAGTAAAGAGACATTTATCTACACCTCGACAAGACAAAAGCACACTTCTTAGAGATAGCGTGGTCTTCAAAAGAGGACACGAGCAGCATATCATTAATGTTTCAGCAGGTCTATAGCTGACCGAGGTTCGCTGGTCCATGGTTCTATCTGAGAAAGCCCTCGAGTTGATTTAATGCATCTGCCGGCCGCGAGCAAACCTCAACAACAAGAAAGTGTTACCTTGCACCAGACACAGCCTGGCACAGCAAGCTGTATTCAATGACTATCTCTCCTCTCATCTGCCATCTCCGTTACACTTTTAAAGGGTGGTTGAGTATGGGGCAGGCGAGACCGCTGTTCGTCCCAACCTCTTTAACTAAAGTGCCAGGATGGAAGAATCTATTGAAAGCATCTTGTGTATGCAAAATGAGCCACCTCTTTCATTGGAGACTGAGAGATACCAGCTATTGATGGAGTGTGTTACGACAGGCCGCCATTGGCATACAAGAATGTGTCAAGAAAGATCCCAGCATGGACAGCCTAAAAAATAATTTCCATATATTTAAAATAAATCAATGACTACTGATTTACACAGACAACGTTAGCATTAAAAGCATCACAGTTGTAGCAGATGATGATGTAACTGTAGACTAGACTGGAGTGATCCTGTTACACATTGTGTTACCAATACAACAAGTAAACCTGCTTCTATTGTTTCTGACAACATAAAAGGCATATGAGATAATCTAGGCTATGTTTAAACAATCAGGGTAGGACTATCATTGCATTCGAGGACGGCAAGATAGAATTTAAACAACTGTTTGATTCTTAGGTATGGGCCGAAAAGCAGTGTCCATGGGTACCAACATTCTACAAAATATCTTCTTTTGAGTTCTGCAGGAGAAAGTTAACGATGATACCATAACATTTTGGTGAACTGTCTCTTAAAGGACTTTAAAACATTTAAACCTGGAGCGGTTGCGACAAATATAAAGGCAAGTACAAATGGCGCAAGACGCACAATAAATACATGGAGCATAAATCATAAGAAGACAAAACTATTATGAAACCACATTGGGGATTTCCTGATATCAACCAACATGACACCATCCGCTGCAAGGTCTGTGCTCCATCGCATCTCATGGGCCTCGTGATGATGCGTTAACTTTCCATCCAGAGAAGCGAAGTGCAAATGAGCTTTAAAAGCCTTTGATGAGCACTCGCACTGTAAGACTCGCATTTCCCAGAAACCAAAACCGAGACGGTAAGGAGCCATGTGTTTTCCCCTGATCTCTTCACTCGATTAGGATATTAAATAACGATCGATTACGCTGAAAGGTGTGAACCAGTCAAATTCGCCTGCTATTGCTTTTTCAAAGAAGCTGAGTCAACAACTCATTAACAGCCATACGCCTCCCATCCACAATAGATTTAATGACAAAGCGCAAAAAAAGGAATTTGTGTCGCAGAACATTTTTTGCGAGCAACCATCCAGGTCTCGTAGTGTTTAGCCACAAGTTCCATTAAGATAAAAACAGCATAGTTAAAACTGCATGTAAGTGATCCCTTTCTGGCATGACAAAGATGACACATGACCTGCCGTCAACCTTTTCCATCAGATGGGGAAGACCCTTTAAATCTAACTTTACAATGGCAGACGTGGCATCACCTCTTACCCTTGCCGCTTTTGTCTCCTCTAAGCTCCCTCCGCCCAACCAACTCGCTCTACTAAACAGTGACAGTCCCTTTGACTCTCTATTTTCCACACTAACATCCTGTTTAGACATCTCGTGCCCACTTTCATCTCGACCGGCCCACGCTAACCCCTCTGCTCCCCGGCTATCTGATGTGCACACAGATCGAGGCTCAGGTCTGCTGGGAGAAAAGCGGCACAAATCGACTCTCTGACTTTCTTTAAGACCATCTCTGTCAGTTCTCCGTTCTGCCGATGCTGCGGCTGCGACTTCTGTGATCGTCTCTCTCTTCCCTCATTCTCTTCGTTGGCTGTGAACGATGTTGCAAGATTCTTCCTCTCTGACTACCCAACTACCTGGCCAATTGACCCCATCCTTACTCATCTCCTTTAACCATCTCTTCATCTGTAATCCCTGCTCTCACCTACATCATCAACTCATCTCTGACACTCTAGCACATTTTCTTTCACATTTAAAGAGGTTTGCAGCCTGATCCTGTAGATTCTGCTCTACAACATTCGGAAAGATCAGACCTTTCCTCTCTGAGAGTGCGACACGAATCCTTGTCCAGGCTCTGGTCCCATCCAAATCTCTCCAAACGATGCAGAACACACACCTGTCTTCCTCAAGCTACATTGGCTCCCCATAGCGATTCATACTGAATTAAAATCTCTCCTCGTGGCCTACAAGATCACCAGAGGTTCAGCGGCCCCCTACATTCACTTGCTGATTCATAGGTATAGTTCAGTTTCTCTTTAAAAAAAAGCCTAAAAAGTCATCTTTAACATCTAGACCAAACCAAAGAACGCAGATTTAAAGATTTCTAACCAACTTATGACTCAGGTCCTGAGAAATTATCAGATAAAAACAGTTTCAAATCGTGACCTCCTTGGCAGACTGAAGGTTCTCAGACTAGATGACGAGATAAGTTGGTTCACAGAAATGTGCAACCTGGGTGTAAGTGTGAATCGACATACATTTCATTAATACAGATGGCCTGGTGATTGGTAAGGCAACTATCGTCTGTCAATGCATGGTCTGCAGTTTCTGATAGACCAGCTACACCTGTCTACAGGTCATCCTAAGACACAAAGGTTTCTGACAGATGAATGATTCGCCTTTGAGAACTTAGTCTTGCAGTCCATCAACCACCGAATGCTTGTGGTGAGATCTACAGTAGCCCTGTAAAGAGTATTTAGTCGTTTCAAACCTGCATGACTTTCCTGCTTATGCAGAACAATAAAGAAGATATTTATAAGTACCCAAATTGACAGCACCCATTTATTTGCATTGGTTTTGTGTCCATACAATAGAAGTGAAGGGATGAGGTTGCTGTGTGGTTACCAACATTCTTCGAATATCTTCTTTTCTTTTCTGTTCTGCACAAGACAGAATGTAAAACAGACTGGATAAATGAAAATAAATTTTTTTCATTTTTGTGTAATTCCTTTAATAAAGATTATAAATATTTTTTTTTCTAAAGATGAACACCTTGCATCAGTGTGTAGTGCCACAGCGATTACTTAATAAGGAATGGTTTACCCCCAAATAAAATTTGACATCATTATTGATTCTCTGTTCTGTTTGTGACTTTTCCTTATATGAAACACAAAGGAAGATATTTTGAAAATTGTCACAGTGGTTTGAGTGGATAACACAGAAGTCAATAGGATCCAATTTTTCCTTTGTCTTCTGCAGAAGGAGAGTCATAGAACTGAAATGACAACGAGTTACTGATGAAAGAATCAATTCAACTACACTCTTATAATGTGGCTCGGTACATATTCCAAAATGAAATGTTTTATTTACATAATAGAACCTTTTAAAGACAATTCATATACAAGAATTGATTAATAATCCAACAGTTATTTTCTCTGAATTCGCAAATATATATTAATATAAAGTTTATGTAATGAAAAAGAAGTATCAATTTAAAAAATATATATTTTTAACATACACCCAATGTTTTTAAATAATATCAATAGTTATATTTTAGTAAATCAGATTTACTTTTTTCTTACATTTACACAAAAGTTTAAGGTATATTTATTTACCTACAACGTTTTTCAATGCACTTCTTTTCTTGTGAAATTTAAAGTTATAGTGAAAATTATAAGTATAGAGTTTTTAGAGTGCATTCCCAGTTTCATCAATTTGCAATTTAAACTGACCAAAATGAATTAATTGAAAGTCAAGCAGGAACGCCTACTAGCAACCAGCTATCGTTCCTCCTGACAAAAACTGCATCCAGAGAGAATCACAAAACTCTTTGGTTGTTATAGTAATTGCGTAACGAGTGGTTGTACGACATCTGCTAGTGACCAGGTCTGCATCTGTTCCTCTTGTCTAGATCAAACAAGACCTTAAGTAACTCCTTTTGTTCCACGCCGAGACAGATAAAGGAGATGTCATAATGCAAAACGCCTGTCTTCTCCAATATCCACAAACAGACTCGGTCTACACACTTTATTCAGAGCGCCTGATGTAACTCTACCCCCTTGCAATTCGGCCTGCCGCTTGCGAGCTTATTGTTGAAGCCAGGAGAGGTTGAAACGCATTGCCTGGACTTTCCACCACCTTTGTTCCTCGAGCCTTTGATGGACGTACTCCGTCTATACAAAATGCTTAGCATTATGGGATTGCACCGCACAGGGTCAGATTCACTTTCTCAATCTGTCTCCCAATCTAACTCACAAGTCATCTGATTATTTACCAGACGCTGGCTAAGTATAGCATCAGCCACAATAGTATATCACCAGAACGCTGCGATCTTTCCAACGGCCAGGGAACCCGAGCCACTGACCAAATATTCTCAGCTGCCCACAACAAACGCTCAATGTCTCCAGAAGAGACCGTTTCCAACAGGAATTAAGTGAGATTTGGGTGTCAAACCCACGTCAATTTGGAATCGTATCTCTATGAATTGCCTTTAGGTCTGAAGATCACAAAGGATCAGAGTGTGACTCTATGGTAGTTAGGGCTGAACGACTATGACAAAAATCATAATTGTCGATTATTCGCCTTGATATTGTAAAATATCAAAAATGAGTACAAATGGACAGCTTGGAGGCAAATGTGCAAATATGCAATTATTTAAATTTTCTAATGTTAAAAACAAAAGCAGACAATTTGAGAAATGTCACAGAAATGTTTTGCACTGTGAAATCAGATGTATATAAACACCAAACAAGACCATGGATGAACGCTGACGTCCATGTGTTTCATTACAGGTCAAGAATAATAGTGTAAAGGGAATTCCTTGCCATCTCCAGAATGAGCCCGTTCCCAGTCTCCACCCTGCTTGCTTGACCGCTTCATATGGCATAAAACCGATTGTATAACTAAAGAATGACATAACAGGCACTCCTTAAAAATCACAAGATAGTGTACAGGGAAACGGTGAGGAAATGCAAAGCCTGTTGAAATATCAACAATTGTTCACTGACAAGAGCAAAAAGTGCCTCATTTGTCATGTATCTCAACTGTCACTTCTCAAGGACCTCAAACACCTCTTCTTTAAAGACTTAAGCTGTCCAACGAAAAGGCAAATCCTCCACGGCTTCTGCAGGTGTGTCACGAAAAAGTAACCTCACCTGCTGGACCACTGTGAACCGCTCTGCCTTAGACAAAAAGAGACGCATGGGTTGTAAAACCAGCTAGGTTCATTTTTTAGACACTCGGGGGTGTACAAGGAGGCCGACACATTATTGTTTCTTCTCATTTCAATCCTGATGACATCTAACCGACAAAACGTTTTTTTTTTCATGTACAAGTTCTTGAACTACCCAATAATGCTGACAATCTAAAACTGATTGTTGCAGTAATGCAACACACACATCACATTTGACATTTATACATTATATCATATTCAACCTGCTATATTTTTAAAGTCATGAAAATTAATTGCTTTCTCCTCTTTTTAGACCTGTATATCCTTTTTTTCCAAAGAACACAAAATATATTTTGAAGAATGCTGGGAACCAAACTGTATATTGTCATCCATTTACTTCTTTTTCATGCAAACAAGACCAATGTTAATGAATGGGTGCCCGTTATGAACTTTCTTCAAAATATCTTCTTTTGAGTTTTGGGTAGCAAGTCACATAGGTTTTAAATACAAGAGTCACAAGTATGTAATGACAGAAATAAACAAAAATTCTTATTTATGTTAAACCTTTGAACATACTTTTTACTATTTTTATCTGTTTGTAATTTGTTTTCTCCGGCACTCGGCTGATAATAAGTGACAAAAAACGTGTCCACACATGAGTATGTGCTATTTCTGAACTAAATTGAAAGAAATACATAACGCTGGTCCTAAAATCATTCTGACAAAATAAAAAAGCATCTCTTTCTATCTCTAAGGATGATTCAAAAAAGTAGTGAGTTCATTCACCTTGAGCTTTATCGTGATTATTTAAAATAAAGCCTTAATTAAAATATTAATAAAATAAATCTATAACCAGAGATTTTTTTGACATTAGTATATTAATAGATTCAAAAAAGCTTGCCTGAGCATAAACTCATCTAGACATAAAGCTGTTATATAAACCTCATAATAAAACAAAGAATGACTCGACCAACTTGGGAGTCCAGTTGACTTCTGTGGAAGGGGTTAACACGTGTTTCAAAATACCTGTGTGTGGTTAAAAATACCACAAACACTCCTGTGACATATGTGTCTCTTGTTTGCAGAGCTAGACTGAGATAACAGGCTGTTTAACAGAGGACCTATGGATTTAAAACCAGCTATACGACTTTCCACATCAGTTTCCACAACTGACTGTTAAAAATTACTCAATACAAAACGGTTAATATTTGTGATATTTGCAAAACTGGGGATGTTAAAATCATTGATCGTGATTAAACGGATACAGAATAAGTTTATATAAGTTAAATAAGCTTGTGTTTACATAATGCACAACATCTGTGTATAGTGCATATTCATGTATTACTTCTAAATACATGCACAAGTGTTCACTACTGTGTGTGTGTGTGTGTGTGTGTGTGTGTGTGTGTGTGTGTGTGTGTGTGTGTGTGTGTGTGTGTGTGTGTGTTCACTTCTGTGTTTATGTCTCCTAAGGGTGTGAGTACACTACTGTGTGTGCGTGTGTGTCTGCTACGGGTGTGTGTTCACTACTGTGTGTATGTCTGGTGTGTGTGTGTGTGTGTGTGTGTGTGTGTGTGTGTGTGTGTGTGTGTGTCTGCTCAGGGTGTATTTACACTTCTGTGTGTGTGTGTTCACTTTGGAGTGGTTAAATGCAGAGCATGAATCCTTGGCAGTACGTCAGGTCCCTTTTCACTTTGATATGTTCAATTTACACCAGTCTTTAAAAACAACACGTTTATCATTTATAATCACAAAATAAAATGCATTATATAGTGCTAAAAAAAATGCATGTGTTAATAAATAAGAAGTTAATATGCATTTTAAACAAACAAATATTATGTAAACACAAACTTTTATTCTACAAGCGACTGAATAAACCTTAAATAAGTCTTTGGACCCTGTTAAATAAGGATGTGCCCTTGACAAATAGAATATTTACATTAGGAGAACACACTTACATCAAACACCAGGAAGTGTGAGAGGGGGTTTCCATGACACTACTACACATCAATGTAAACATCAACACATCAATGTAAACATCAACACATCAATGTAAACATCAACACATCAATGTAAACATCAACACAACAATGTAAACATCAACACAACAATGCAAACATCAACACAACAATGCAAACATCAACACAACAATGCAAACAAACATCAACACAACAATGTACAACAGCTGATGAACAAATCCTAAAGATGTGAGAATGACAAAGGTTGTGCACCTGACCTCTAGAGCTCGGATCTCATGTTGGGTCAGGTCGTTGGATGCCGCACATTTGGTCCTGAGACCTCTCAGGCTGGAGATGGAGATGGAGATCAGGTTCTGGATCAGTTCGCACTGGTGAAGCGCATCCATGTGTCCATCTGTGCCAGGGACGCTAGGATCCATTCCTCGGCATTGGCACGGTTTGAGGGGCATGGGTTCGAACCTCGGTCGGCGTTACTCCACAAGCATGTTTCCCTTCTGGTTTGACGCAGACTCCTGTAACCTCGGGAACTGGTTTGACAGCCGGTCTGAACGGGTTTTGGGTTTGTTCCGCATTAATCGTTGCGTCTCCTTCAGCACTGACAGAAGATCAAGAAGCTGCGCGTGTCGTTCAGCCTCCGTCAGCTGTTTGAAGTTTGCGCGGTGCATTCTGGGAAATGGAGTTTTTCACACGGTGGGCATGGGGGATTAAATTGCAAGTGATGTTGCACTGTCAATTTACATTGTAATAAATAAATACACTTTGCCTGGAAATTTATGTTTATTATTAATAATTGTTTTAATAAGATTATTATTAAATTATGTATAAAAATGTATGTATAATAATGTAATTATACATTATTTTGCTAAATGCTTAAATGTAAATGTAAATATTATGTAATGATCCATAAGGATTGGGGATGCTTGGATGTTTTTTTTTTTAAGTTTTGGAATTTGTGAGAATTAAAGAGTTGGACTTGTAAGCGGAAGGTTGTGGGTTTTAATCCCAGAGCCAGCAGATGACTGACGTGTCCTTGAAGACATCTTACCCCTGTTTGACTGCAGTGATGATTGACAGCTGCATAATACTGTAAGACGCTTTGTATAAAACATCTGCTAAATTAATAAATGTACTTTTTTATGACGTTCTGCACTTCCGCTTCCAACTGTATGTACACTATACTGACAAAAGTATCCGATCACCCATCCAAATAATCAAAATCATGTTTCAAGACATTTTGGACCATTCCATGCACCCAACTTTAAGTGAACAGTTTGGATCTGACGTCTTCCTCTTCCGACATGACATCAGTGCCTACAAGATCCATAAAGGCATGGATGACAGGATGAACTC
This sequence comes from Triplophysa yarkandensis, assembly GCA_033220385.1. Classification (NCBI taxonomy): domain Eukaryota; kingdom Metazoa; phylum Chordata; class Actinopteri; order Cypriniformes; family Nemacheilidae; genus Triplophysa; species Triplophysa yarkandensis. The sequence goes on from CM065675.1 coordinate 11,516,113, forward strand.
GACTGGCCTGATCTCATCCCGATAGAACACCTTTGGGATGAATTGGAGACTGAGAGTCAGGCCTTCTCATCCAACATCAGTGACTTCACAGATGCTCTTCTTGAAGAATGGTGAAAATTCCCATAATCACACTTTTAAACATTGTGGACGGCCTTCCCAGAAGAGTTGAAGTGATTATAAGGTAGACTAACATCATGTTGAACCCTATGGATTAGAAATAGGATGTCACTTAAGTTCATATTCGAGTCAATGCAGGTGAGCGAATACTGGCAATAAAGTGTATATAAAGAGCATTAACTCAATTGAAGTCTATGATAGTGGCACCGTTTACAGGCAGCCTCATATCTTCCCACTCGTTTGAAGAAAGCTGTTGACTTTCAATTGAGTTTCCATGTTAAGAACCAAAATTTCACCGCATTGTTACGTCAACCTAAAAGCATGCGTATAAACAAGACCTTGGCAGTTTAGAATTGATGAAGTCTTTGCTGGAAAACGTTGTTGCAATGTGTTACGTAATATTACTGTAACACAATAAGATCAAGAATTGTTACATAGTAGAGATGTTTTCCATGCTTTTGAGCGGCAGGCTCACACTTTCCCATGGGAAACTTTCCTCTCCTACAAAGTTTGCCAAGAGGGCCGCAAAGGAGACATAATCTCTGCGTGGACAGCAATAAAGACTGAAGCTATAAAGAGTCTGTGTATTGTGACTGTGTATTGTTTATTCACAGTGCACGTGTATGTCACAGAGGTGACAGGTGCCTGATGGTAAAAGAGAAAGGGAAAGAGGGAGAGAGGGAGAGAGAGAGACAGAGAGAGTGAGTGAGAGAGAGAGTGAAAGAGAGAGTGAAAGAGAGAGAGAGAGAGAGAGAGAGAGAGACAGGAGAGAGAGAGAGAGAGAGAGAGAGAGAGACAGACAGAGAGAGTGAGAGGAGAGAGAGGAGAGAGAGAGAGAGTGAGAGAGAGAGAGAGAGAGAGAGAGAGAGAGAGAGAGACAGAGAGAGAGAGAGAGAGAGAGAGAGAGAGAGACAGAGAGAGAGAGAGAGTGAGAGAGAGAGAGAGAGAGAGAGAGAGAGAGAGAGAGAGAGAGAGAGAGAGAGAGAGAGAGAGAGAGAGAGAGAGAGTCCCTGTCAGTGTTCCCAAAAATGTTTCCCTATAAATTCCTTTAAAAGACACATTGTATTAAAACCACATGCTTTAATTGAGTATATGATTCTATGAAAGCTTTTTACTCTAGTTGTATACAACTAGGAGTAAAATCATTACATTATAAATCATTGCCCATCATTACAGTTCTTTGGTTTTAGAGAGCACGTGGCGCCCCTCTTGGAGCATCAGAGAAAGTAGCAAACTCTTCCCAGAAAAGTGTCCTAGAATCTTCCCTAGAAGGCTGTCTGTCCTATTTTATAACTGTTTGAGAGATGTTAAGTGTATGTTGAGATCACAGATGTCACTCTCTTCAGGTATGTTTGATTACTGTACAATAGTGGACACATGCTGGTGAAATATTACAGTGTTGGATCTCACAGCAGGACAGGAAGTGAAGCACAATCACAAACTATTTACTTGGCAGGAAGTTAGGACAATCAGAGGAAGGCTGAAAGTGCATAATATTTTCAAAATACTTCTTCAAGTTGAACCCTGGAAGGTTTTTAGAAACGTTCAATAAAATAACAAACATTCTTTTAGTGCATTCTTTAAAAATACATTTTATGTTCTTTACAGCATTATATTGGAATGTATAATTTCATACAGACTTACACACATTTTTTTATTAAAAGAATAATTGTTTACATTTAGTGAGTGGGAGAGAAAGAGAGACAGGGTAGAGAGAAAGAGAGAGAGGGGGGGGGGAGTTAGAGAGTGAGCGAGTGTGAGAGAGAGGGGGGGAGTGAGTGAGTGGGGAGAGAGTGAGTGAGTGAGTGGGAGAGAGAGAGAGAGAGTGAGTGGGAGAGAGTGAGTGAGTGAGTGGAGAGAGAGTGAGTGGGGAGAGAGAGAGAGAGTGAGTGTGGGAGAGAGAGTGGGAGAGAGAGAGAGAGAGAGAGAGAGAGAGAGAGAGAGAGTGAGTGGGAGAGAGAGAGTGGGGGAGAGAGAGAGAGAGAGAGAGCGAGAGTGAGTGGGAGAGAGAGTGAGTGAGTGGGAGAGAGAGAGAGTGAGTGAGAGTGAGTGGGAGAGAGAGAGAGAGAGTGAGTGGGAGAGAGTGAGTGAGTGGGAGAGAGAGAGAGAGTGGGAGAGAGAGAGTGAGTGGGAGAGAGAGTGAGTGGGAGAGAGAGTGAGTGTGGGGAGAGGAGAGCGTGAGAGAGTGTGAGAGGAGAGGGGGGGAGTGAGTGAGTGAGTGAGTGAGCGAGTGTGAGAGAGAGGGGGGGGGAGTGAGTGAGTGGGGAGAGAGTGAGTGAGTGAGTGGGAGAGAGAGAGAGTGAGTGGGAGAGAGATAGTGAGTGGGAGAGAGAGTGAGTGGGAGAGAGTGAGTGAGTGAGTGAGTGGGAGAGAGTGAGTGGGAGAGAGTGAGTGAGTGAGTGGGAGAGTGGGAGAGAGAGTGAGTGAGTGAGTGAGTGGGAGAGAGAGAGAGTGAGTAGGAGAGAGTGAGTGAGTGGGAGAGAGTGAGTGGGAGAGAGATAGTGAGTGAGTGAGTAGGAGAGAGAGAGAGAGTGGGAGAGAGAGAGAGAGTGAGTGGGAGAGATAGTGAGTGGGAGAGAGTGAGTGGGAGAGAGAGAGAGA
>CM065675.1:11519330-11579330 GCA_033220385.1 Triplophysa yarkandensis
GTTTTATTACTTTTATTTGGGGGTTCAGACACCCTTGTGGGGTATCTCTTTAAATTTTAACAGCAATTATTTTTATTTTTGTGCATGATATGTTATAGTCAAGTAAAGCTATTTTCAGGAGTGTCACATCCATAACTCTACGTTTAGCTCATAAACGGACACATAAATATTAAAATATAGAAATTAGTTAATGTTCTATAAAGAGCTATGTATTTGTTGGATATTCTTGATTCTTGTTTATACATTTTAATTCACAAATATCTTAAAAATGTGTTCTTTTTTCCACGTCCATAACGCAGGTTTGTATACATTTAAAAAATAGAAAACTTGTGCATAGAATTATATTTTGTATGATATCAATAATGGTTCAGTTTACCGGTAACAATTATATTCTAAGAGTGTATTTATGAAAGGTCCATAACGCTGGAATTGCCCATGTGTTACACAACTTCCCTCCTATATAATTTCAATGAAGTTTGGTGTATACCCATGAATCCACAGACTCACTTTACAGTTATTTATAACAATTTAGCTTAAATAATCAACATTAGAAAGAGAAATGCACTTCTTGTACACAGTGTAAAACTGGTGGTGGCTATTTGAGTGTCATATATTGTATTAATAGTAACATAATAAAAATTCCATATAAAGCTGCACATTTTATTATGGTCTTGTCATCAGATTTATTTCGTTTAGACCTCTAGAAGATGTCTTTAAGATGTTATGATTTAGAAAAGACTTTCAACAGCTCTTTCCTAAATGTTTATACACCGAGGATGCAGACACCTTACATATATTCTAAATCATTTAACATACATTGTTATGTTATAAACATCATAAACATCTTACTGACATGTTCTGAAGGTCTACAAGACATCAAACAGCAAACATCTCAGAGATGTCTTGCAGATATCTTGCAAATGTCACTAAATAGATGTTTGCCAGATGTCTGTGTGCTAACAGGGATTTAAAATGCAAATAATTGTTTTGTATGATAAATGGTCTTTCTATGACTAATTTCTTGTTCGTTGACATTTTTCTGTCACTTTAGTCACTTTGAATAGGTTACACCACAAAAACAACACAAGGAAAGTTCTAGATTGTTGTTCAAATAGTTAAGAGTTTGAAAACTTTCCATTATTGTCTATTTAAAAGCTAATGTTTTACTGTCAGATTTAATATTTAACTTCTGCTTAACATCACCAGTGCTTATCAATGATAAACCTGATAGTAATGACCTCTTGGACAGTCTAAAAACTAGTAAATGTTATTATTTTTTCAAGTAGTGTTATTAAAAATATATACATATATAAATATCACCAAACACAACTGTAAATATTTAACTCGGGAAGCTAATATGTGCCTTCAGCTCAAGATTGTAATGCTCTTCACCAAGTTGTTATCGAAGGCCTGGTGATCCAAACACAGCTGTGAAATCTAACAGTGACTTGTTTGTACAGTCACAGACTGGGTCAATATTTCTCAGAACTAGAGTGCTACCCATGCTGTTTTGTTTAAAGATGTGTATGACGAATGCACGCATTAAAACAAACACACATCAAATACAAATGTATACATTTAACAGAACTAACACGAGAAACAAATGATTCAAAATATTTTTATTTTCAGAACAATAAACAAAACCAAGGAACGGAAAGAATTCTTTAAAAAATTCATTTGCATCTGCTAAGCACAGTTAAAGATCTAAACTTACTTCCATACAGGTTATCTAATATTCTTAAGATCATTAAGCTATATGTCACAGTCCTCTGAAGAACTGCAATGCTAACGTTTTGGTTGGAACACTGAAGTGCATCTGTGTAGGTTTCTACATCTAACATCCGCATTTTTCATACACCCAAGAAGAATGACATACATATATATACACATTAAACTTTCAAGTTAAAAAATAAGAGAGAAAATCAAAAAACAGACTGAGTGCCATTAACATCAATAAGAGCCCAAAGGGATCTTTGGCATCAGCTTTATATACATTTTATTGCCGAGTTTGACCCGATGAATATGCCCATCTGATTTCCACATTCTTAAATACAACCATTGCTCAGTTTACACTCCCAGCTTTGCCAGATATATTCACGAGCATCAAGAAATCAATAAACATCAATGCAAAACATCCAATAATCTCTGACCCTAATATCAAAAGTTCCTCCAAATAAGAGGTAGATGCCAGCCATCACCACAAACCATCACTTTTAGCTCTGTTTAAACTTTCATGGCTGACTGAAGACAAAACGTGAGATAATGAAGAACGATGAGAACGAGGGGATAAATACAGCTTGTTGGTGGCAACAGGAAGTCAGGAGTGTGGCGTGGTTTAAAAAAAAAAATCCAATTCTTTTACCTCAAACTTCTGATCACTTTTCCCCTTTCCAAACACGCAAACCTTAACTCAACCACAGTGTCTTTCACAAACAGATTATCCTAACGCACTTACAATTCACACCAAGTGATAGTTAAAAAACAATGTGAAAAACTGAAGCTACATAGATATTTATACAAATATATTCTTATATATACAATCAACAAAAACATGCATTTACAAATCTTTGTACATTAAAGAAAATATAAAATTGAAAGAGGACGCAAATAAGCCCGTGTGTTACTGTAGTTAAAAAGACGAACAGAAGGTTGGTATTGAGGCAGCATATGATTCTGTACAGTGTGCTTAACGCAATGGGAGTTGAAATTCTTTCGAGGCACGTGAAAGGGAGGCACTGCCTGTGTCCCTGAACTACCAAACTGAGAATTACTGAAGAAACCGCCACAAAATCCTTGTTCTCCTTCTCACACATACATACACACATTCACATTATATTACATTATATTATACTCCCTTCAGTCCCATCACAGCCGGCACACAAAATGAAAACACTGCAAAATTTAGGGGAGACAACCCCCCAACACATGACACTGCAGTTCAGGTGCAAAGGAGGGGTTTCCTGAACTCTGAGAAAGCACCAACAATAACAAACTTTAAGGTGCAAAGTCAAAAAAGTCACAAAAAAAAGCACAAAAAAAGTGGTCTGTTGATATGTTAAAGTTTGAAAGCCGCTAACTGACATGGGTGTGACCGAAAGTAAGATATCAAAACGTTGTGAAAGTAGTTGACAAACTAGGTGAATTTGACAAGAAAATAAATAAATACAAAACACTGACCTCACATTGAATAGAGGTCTGCATAACAGATATTTTTAAGGCTTTTTAAAATGTTTTGTCTTTTTTAACCTTTTCATAGAAAGCAATATTTTTTATTGGTTTCACAGAGTGCCTTTGAACCTACAGTGTCTTGTAAGCCAGGAAGTCCTGCATGCAGAAGGGTATGGGCAGCGTGTACACCTCCTGGGTTGGCATGACACGCCGCAGGGTCATGCGGCAAAGGTGCTGGAGGCTTGCCACGCTTTGTGGACTAGCCCAGAAGTGCAAGCTGCCATCGCGAGACCTGTGAGATGAATGGAGGAAAAAAGATACAGATCAGCTGATGACAAACCTTTCACAGCCGGCTCTAATGCAGTAAAGATTTGTTAACACAAAGAATGTAGAATGTAGAAAAGTGTCACGCCAAGCATTTTTTGCACGTTTATAGGTGCGACATGTGAACCCGCCCCTAATGATACACATTCTTTATTAATACACACATTAAGAAACTAAACAAACTATTTTATGTTCTATAAAGAGCTGTCTGTTTTCCACTTGTTGGGTATTATTGCTTCTGGATATGCATTTTAATTCTCAAAACCACATCTTTATGGTCTTCATGTTTATTTCTTTTTTTTAATAGAAAAAGTGTGCATATTCTGATATTTCAACTCTATCAGCCGGAATTTAGTAAATATAAACAGAAATTTCAGTATATTGTGAACAAATACATTTTCTGAGTGTTTTTATGTCCCATCCATTATGGAAAATGTCACATCCAAAATACTAGATTTTCTCAGCTATAAAATGACCTTTAAACCACCATAACCAGACCCAAAACCAGCAAAATATTCTTACCCAGCGGCTAAAACACTCCCATCAGTAGAAAAGGCACAACAGAGGCCATTAGTAAGAGGGGCAACCGCTTGAGGACTCTTCTCATCTATGCTCCAGAACCGCACCAGCCTGGTAGAAAAAAAAACACCATTTAAGGATTTCAGCATTCAATCATTTTTAGACCATAATTTTTGAAAAACATTAAATGCTTCAGGTGCATGCAAAAATGTGAAGCAATCGTTCAGTTAAGGACAAAGATTTTCACTGAAGGCAGTCTAATATGTTTGCATAAATACTTAGTCCAATTCTTATTTAAATTAAATTTTACATATATTACATGGTTGGAAAATGGTTTGGATGGTTAAATGGTTTGGAGTTGCTTAGTCACAGTAATAGTAATTCTGTCAAAACCCCAGAACAACACAAACTGAATTACAGGAAACTTCTCTTTCAACAGTAGAGAAAAAAATAACTTCAACATTAGTCACCCTACGGCAAGACTTTGAAACTGCTATCGTTAAGCAAACCTCCTGATACATAAAATGGTACGTAGTATTTCCATTTATTGCTGCTAAGGAATGCATTTTTCTGGGAGGGGAGGTCTGCCATTTTGTAGAGCACAATTCGCTTCATTTTTCTTTCAAGCTCCTCTGCCCTGAATCGGCAGGAGGCGTGGAAAAATGAGCAGAAAATGGGCGCCTCGAAGTGATTAATGGATGTCATATGAGAGGCATGTGATCTTTCCCAGAAAGAGGCCCTGTAAAGAATGACACACTCCTTGAGCTGCTATCGCTCGCATCTAGATCTTAAAGCAAGCTGTTACCATCATCACGAAAAACCTTTCGTTTTCGAGATCAACTGATTTATAGACCTGCGAAGTAGGATCTTCGGGTAGCTGTGCATTCGATTATTATCTCACCTGTCATCGGTGATGCTGGCAATGTGCCGACCATCATGACAAAAGGCAACAGAACGAACCCATCGATCATTCGCCCCACCCGCAAATATGGGAGAGGGGGGAGGGAAGAGATGCCTGTTGGTGAGAAAACATCAAAAGTTTAGAATGACCTGCTAGATTTAGTATAACCTAGAGAGCTGCGTTTCTTACCCCAGCTCGAGGAGAACTGTGGCCGTGTGAGGGTCCCACACAATGACGCGAGTGTCGTAAGATGCCGTGGCCAGCAAGGCCCCGTCAGGCGAGAACTCGCAAGAGACCACATCATTGTGATGACCTTCCAGCTTGCGAATCAGTGTGTACTTATCCATGTTCCACAGGAACACCTGTAATGCAAGAAAGACCCGTTATAGCATGGAATCATTGTGTAAATATAATCAAAAGACCATAGTTACTTAGTTTAAGAAATCAGAATTTAGCTCAAATTAAAGAGCAAGATCACTATGTGCTCAGTGTCATTTCTACAATCTTTAAAGCGCTACAACCAAACCCCAGAACTGCAAGGTGCACATGCTATTAAAACAGCAATGCTTAGTTTAAAATGCCAAAGCAGCATTGCAAGTCACTATAATACATTACAATTATCATTTTAAAACAAAATATAAAGTCTGCATGTAAATACTAGTGAACACAAATTAAATTAACAGTACACAATTACATTTCCATAAACTACTACACAATGTGGTAAAAATAAATACAAAACAAGTAGTAACTTAAGGTAACATAATGTTACTCCACTGGTATCCCCTTTCAGTTTTAGTTCACTTGAGTTTACAATAGGCGTGCACCGCGTCGGTGGAGGCCTACGAAGAGAAGATACTGCAAGAGAAGAGAACATTTGATGGCCAAAAGGTTGAAGCCTTTGGCAAACACAAAACACAGTTACATGTGAAAACTGCAAGTCTAATAAAAATCAGCCTTGAGAATCGCTTCTGCTAGTTTTGCTCCAGCACAATGGTTTGCATGTTATCAATTAAAAAAACTTGAATTTCTTAACATTTATCTTAAAGCAAATGTTTTTCATTTTAGCAAACCTCTTAGTTAACTCTACATGCAATGGTTGCACTTGAGCAAAAGTATAATACAAAACAACTATTTGCTAATTAAACCTTATGGTGTTGGTAGTGAAACTACAAAGGTAAGTTTACAAAGGAAAATCTTGAAATTTTTCTTACTTAGCAAAGTGGAATGAAAGGGCTTCTGTGTGTAAGAGAACCGCCGGCAAAAGTAGCAATGCCAGATTGTACAGACACAAGTTCTTTATAATTGAACATGGCCGTACGATTGCAAACAAGACGTTTTTAAGCGGTTTGGAAAATAGGCTTGAAAATTATGTCATTAGAAACAGGTTTAATGAATTAGCATTGAAAAGTTTGATTATGATGCCTCTGTAGCTTTGCAAATTATAAAAATTAAGTGATGGTTAAGGAACCATCAAATAACAAAACTGACACAAATTTAACTTTTTCACCAAACTGGTGCTATTGGACTGCAGGCAGACACAACAAGCCCTTTCATTGCTCACACATACCAATCCAATTCCCCGACTACAAAGTCCGTTACAAAAGAGTATGAGCTGAGCTTTTGTGCATGTCGAACTGGACGCCATTCGATCGCCACAGCTCAAAGCACATGGGTGCCATGAATTCGGCTAGCTTAGGTGCTAAAGGGTGAGACTGGCTCTGTTTCTACTGGCTGGCTGGTGTAAACACACAGCAGACACAATGCCTAGAGCCTTGCATACTGGACAGCGTTACAAAGAAAAGAGAATGAATGAAATGGGAACTCTACTAAACAAAGATGAATAAGAGGAAATGGGGGGGATCTCACTGTCAGATAACTGTTTAAAGACAGGAAGTTAGGCACAGGAAGTGAGGACTGCGACAGCAGAGGTAGACAGACATGAAGCAGAACCTACGTACAGGAGGCATGGTAGCCCCTGGGGCGTGGGCACGGGCACATGAGCGTCCAACGGGGGCCGCGATGGCAGCCGTGCCCCACGTGGTCCGCACCGGCTGCTCAATGTCAGCGCGGCGCTTCCCTCAAAATCACTCAAACACAGAGCATTGCCACCACCTGGGACAGGGAAAGCAAACACTTATGGACACAAACAACCTTACACTTCTGCCTGTTCATGGGAGGATAGTTAACTAGGAGCTTGAAGCACTTGGAGATGGTTTGTGGACTTCTGGAATGATTTCCTTTTGTTGTGATGCCATAGGGGCTTATGCATGTACATGGCCACATAAACAACCAGTATGAGAAGTCAATGTTGTAACATCTTGTATGGTTTTACATTACAGTCAGGCTTTTAACTTTTATTTGTGTTATATCGTAAATCTAGAATCTGGCATTTATGGCTTCAAAGCATGCAACCTCTACATTAGCAAATTTACACATCTAGCAAATGAAAAGGAAACTCTTAAGCTACAGGCAAAAGCAGATTATGACACCGAGCATTATGATGATATATAGATTTATTTGATTGGTGCTAACAAAAACACAGTAAAAAACAGGTAATAAAGAGAAACATTAAGAAACAGGAACAGTAATAAGGTTGAACTTAAAACGTACCGCTTTGCCTGCGCCGACAGAACAGAGGACAGATGAATCGGGTGAAAAAGCACTGCAGTAGACCCAACTTGGATGGCCTCGAAGTACTTTCACCATGTTACCTAATACAAGCACGAAAACAAATAGATAAGACAGTGAAATTTGGGACCCTGGCTGTGAAAATCTAGCCAAAGTAGGTGATTTACGACAAAAACACAATATAACAGCGCAGACTTTATTCAACCCATCTACAGAACATTAACAACAATAAAGTACTCTTAAGCTAATTTCTAAATGTCTTCTTTATCCTGGACTTAAAGTCCAAACTTGACACATTTTTAAAGTGTGACTCAAGCCAACATTCTCTCTCTCCCCCTCTTATAAAAACAAACAATAAAAAGCAAATAAAAGCTTGCAAATACATTGCACCTTCCGCCGTGTGTGGTTTTAAGTAGCAAGTTTGTGCTGGATTAACCAAGGGAAGGAGCAACTTTCAGTTCAAACATTTCACTGGGCTTGGCATCAAATTGTTTTGCAGCCTTTATCTCTGAGAACTGGAATGTTTAAGTGGGTTTGCACATGCTCAACTGTGTGTGTATGAGTGATAAAATTCTAAGGAAAAGTAATTTTAGGACAGCAGATTTGAGTGCTGGGAAATATCTACATGTAGATATTGTATGGATTAAATACTTTGTCTTAGTGTGTTGATATAAAAAAATCCTTGACACTAAGCTTAATTTGGTCCTCACCGTCATCTTTGAGGTCCCACACACGTAGTGTCTTGTCTCTTGAGGCAGAAACCAGCATTAAACTTCCGTCTGGGGCGAACGTCAAATCTCGCACAATGTCTGTGTGGTCCATGAGATTCAACAAAAGCTTTCCTGTGAATGAGACACCAACATTGAGACAAAGACAGCTGCAAAGATCACACACTGTGTATGGTACAGAGTCCATGTTAATCGATTCAAACTATGTCAATGTTGTATCTACGTCAACGTCTCAATGCTGCATCACAGGAGAACACAAAGAACCAGTTGCATCATTTCACCCTATTATTATTTCCTTAGGTAAACAACATTTGTAGCTTTTTCAGGTAAGATTAGGCATTATTCAAAGGGAGATTGGTTTTTTAGTGAGGCTTATGTTAAGACGACGGGTGCCACAAAACCATTCTACATGAATGAACAGAATAGCTTAGAGGCATACAGATTTACAATAACCGCAACCTGCTACGCTAATCCTTTATATCCCCATCATTTGTTTTTCTATACGCAGTCTTTACATGTATTTCTAGAAACGTAAGTGGGGATCGAGTAGAAAGGCTTATTTAAGTTTTCGCTAAGCCGCAAATTACGGGGTGAATGACACGGTCTGTCAAGATACTGTACATTAAACTGCTATCAGATTTCTCAAAAGACTCCAATTGGAGGAGGAGTCTGGCGCCCTGATACGACTCCACTGAGTAGATATATGGCACTGCGGGTTGAGTTAGAAGGAAGGTGGAGTCCTCCATCGAGCAAAACATCTCTAACCCCTTTAAGCAACCAATGATCGTGGCCGTACAGGACCTGCCCACCCATTAATGCATTTTGCAGCTGACAAACAAAATATACAGCCGAGAAGAGCTGCCTGCTTCTGTCCGAAGTCAACAAACACCTATTTGTTCTGCTCTGTTGTTCCGTTGTATCACACAGTGAAAGGGAATTGGATACACAACCAAGGTTGAGGCTTAAAACATTAAAAACATCGCAAAGGGTTTTTTTATCGTAGTGGTCATAAACCATATAGTGGAGATCTTTTCACAGTTCAAACTTACATACATAACATGACATTTTAAAGATTGTAGGACAGCAAAAAGTTCCAGGTTGCTTTTGACTATAATTAAAATTTTTCCTATTGTTAGAGTCAAAGGGGTCCAAGAACCGTTTGGTTAAATTTTTTCAAACATCTCTCCGTGTTTAACCGAGAGAGCAGGTAATTCATGGGAATAACTCATTCATAATTTATCTGGGGGTAAACTATCACTTGAAAAGTAGGACTAGCATATCAGTTTCAAAACCTTGTACAACCACTTCTCTCTCACACACATACACACGCATAGTTGGTTACATCTGCTAGGAAACTGAAAAACAGGAACCAGGCAGGCAGGAGTGTTGAGGGAGGGGAGTGTGACTGTACCGACTGTGACATTTATTGCACACTTACTTAATAGCACAGAAAGTTCTGGAAAGAAAGACTGTCTCTATTTTATTCATATGATCTGGTGTGATGTGGCATTAAACAAGAGATCCTTTAGTAGCAAAACCCCTGCTTTAAGATTCCTTATCAAAATTGATTACTCTTTGACGTTTTACACCTCTTACCTGTATAGACGTCCCAGATTTTAATGCGCCCATTATTTAGACCAGTGGCAAGAAGCAGCTGGTCCTGGCCGAACTTGAAGCGATGCCATTCGATGTTCACACAGCGGCTCTGTTTCTCAGGAATGGATGAACCGAAGGCCAGACCCCACACGATGTCACCGCAATCGATGGTGTGTTCTCTGGGTTCCCCTGGTAGCAGACTTCCCTCGCTGTTTTGCCGGGAGAACCGCCGTGAGCCTGCACTGCTCGGACAATCTTCCTTGGTTACAGAACTGAAGAAAAGACAACAAAAGGGTTACGGGGCTTTGTTGATATAAGATTACTTAACTTGAATAAAGATATTTTAAATCTAGGATTATCAACGAGTTTAAACAAGCTGAACACAATAAAGTCTTAAGTATATTTGTAAATGCTTCCTGCTGTGAAGATTGCCAAGTGTTGCATCAACTTTGACGCATTTAACTTCTACTGCATGTGTAAAACACACCCTTTTCAAAGGCCACTACAAATAATGTGACAAAGTTTTGTTTATAAAAGTTATCAAATCCACAGCTCTAGAACCTTCGATACTTTGAGAAAGTAAGAAGGACAGAAACACAACAATGCCTGCCACGTGTTCACTACTGCTTTTCATGGCAAAACAGCTGCTGGTTGGACTTAGCATTGTGGTAAGTTCCAGAACATTCGAAAGCAAGAAAACTCACAAGGTTAATGAATGCTTTACGAGTTCAAATCTAGTAGTTAACTTTTCCATTTCAAAAGTAAAAAGAACAAGTACTAAAATAAAGGCTAATACATTTTTATAAAAGACATTTAAAATATATTTATAAAATAAGCAGGGAAAACGTATCATATATGCTTTAAAATATAGTCAATTTTATCCCAAAGTAAAACACTAAAGAAAAGATCAGACCCTTGGCAAATTTCATGTATTAAAGTAAAATACTCAAATAGAGTCTACCTCAGCAAACTAAACTAAAGTTACTAGACGTTCAATTCTAAATGGTTTTATAATACCACACTTCTCTTTTATAGACAACTCAAACATAAAAAAAAGTTTGTTTAACAAACAACACTTAAATAACTTCCTTGTTTGTATTTCCTATCTGATATACAATTTCGCATTCCTTACATCCTTTCACGCTTATATCAATAGTAAGAACAAAGAAATGCTGATATCACTTTGAGATGATAAAACTCGTTTTATATCTAACCTCTGTGCTCGAAATAGAGTCCAACTGTATTTTACAACAAATACTGTGATCCAAAATAAAAGTCTGTTCTAATGAAGGCAGGCAGCCAACAGCCACAGTGCACACTTCATTATGAGGACTTGACATTTAGAGCGGGACAATGGCCTTTTTGGTAAACACGTGGCTTCGACGGCTGCCTCTCTATCAAGACCGTAAGGTGAGATGATGACTGGCTGCCAATGGTTCACAACTCGCAAATCAAACACTGGGCACTACTGTGGGCATGAATGCCCAGAGGACCAGACAGCCACAACACATAGAGGATTGACGCTTGTCAGGCTGCAAATGCACAATACAACCATTCAGACCGATTTATAACTGATGCAATACTTACAAACTGGCTAAGCATTTCTTCCATGGTACGAGCCTGACTATTCGATGCCCCTGAGACCAAGCGAAGTAGGAACCATCGGGTGCAAAAGCAACTGTCCAAGTCTCCCGCCCGGACTTCTGGTCGAAGGGAGCGACGGGAGGTATGAGTTCCCCGATGAACTTAGCTTTACCTGTTGTGACGAAAAGCAGAATATCAATATCGTTTGTCTCTTTAACAAAACAAACATTTCAACTTGTATAAGAGATTGCAACAATAGAGAAAGAAAAGGTGCAATTGGTTGACATTAGTAAATGTTACCTATACCTATATAGTTTTTCGGCATTTGTTCAGTTAATGTTAACTATTAGCAGTGTATTAAATAGTGTTAACGCATAAACAAAGACACTATTTTAAAATAAAAAAATGTGTCTGTATAACCGCACGATACACATCAAGTGAGACGAACAGGTGCCGTTTAAAGGGTCCTTGAAAGTTTAATTCCTCCAGACTATAAAAAGGCATTTTCTTGAAGTTTCTTGAGTTTATTAACAGCGTAAAGCTTGACTATATAAACAGAAGGTTTCAGTGGTGAATCATTGACCAGTGAAACACTGCTATGGTGACTCATCCAGGGGTCTGGGAACCCGGCTGTCTGGTGATGTGTTGTTGGTGAACGAGTTGACTCTAAGGGTCGATTCTTTGTAGTGAATGAGAAGAGCCGACTCACATCAGGGTAGAGCTGAATCTTTATCTGCAGGAAGGGACAGGACTTTATTTGGACAGGACACCATGCATCGAAAGAGGGACGAGCATCATACCATAATGTAAAAGAGGGAAAGGGAAAACACGGTGCCATAAAAGTGCTTTCTCAGTCATTTGTTTATATGGAAATGCATTACATTATTTCATTAATAATGTTATGCACACAACGTCATAATAGCAGGTGCTATTATAAGGTGCAAGAGAGATGGATGTAAGTGTTAGGGGAAGAAATGAGTTCAAAATAAAAAGAAGTGTCTGTTCAATTATTGAAATAAAGTTCTTTCACAAAATGTATTTTTTGTCACAAAAAAAAGCATCAAATAATTTTTAAAATTTTTAAAAATACACTAATTCTCAATTGCTAAAGAAGAATGCAATAGAAAGTGGAAAAGATTCACTTGGGAACCGACGCTTCTGAAGGAGCCGAGTCAAAAGAGTCGACTCTTTAAAAGATCCGAACAGCCCATCACTGTGGGGGAGGGAGGGGTGCGTACGTGAGTGAGGCGTCAATGCTAGACGCAATGAGCGAACATAGACACAAAAATCCTAAAAATATTAATATTTAATAATTTATTTTTATATAATTAAACAAAATATTGAGGAAAAATGCCACGTTATCGACCATTGTGTACACTTGGTAACACGCACGCTAATAATAAGAGTCACGTGGTGAAGCTACGTATATTAATAGCGTTTTCTCAGAACTGAGTGCTTATATAAATTATTAAATATTATTAAAAAAAATAATTTAAGATTTATCAAACAAACCCTTAAAACTCACCTATTTCATTTTCGTTGATAAAATCTGGGAAGCTTGCCATCTAAATCGAAGCGAATATCGTTAACTTCCTCTTCGATTACAAAATAAAAGTCTAAAAAAAATTAAATTCAACCGATTCGCTCAAACCGAACCAAAACAAAATATTTACAAATCCGCACTGAGTGCAAATATGCGTTAAATGAATGAAAAACGAGCATTAAATGAATAAAAACAGCGGAATTGATGCAGCTCGTCACGATGCTCTCAGTTTGAACAGCGTCACGTAATGGCCGCAAACCTACTTACGTATCCAGAGCACACGCCGATGGGCGGGGTCACTCCTGTGACGTCATGGTTGCCGCGGCGACGGAAGAGCACGCCTCTCTGATTCGTGCGCGCGGTTCAGGCGTGGCCCCCGATTGGCTGCTCGTTCGAGAACATGAATGGGATGAAATCGTGACGTAATGATAAACAGAGATTTCACAATATGAATCATATACATTACTCTGATGGGAAAGGTTTTAAAGCATTTCTTGTTGTGTTTAATATTCTTTTGTTGGGAATAAAGAAAGGTTTGTTTTAATTTCACATGGAATTGTTACACAGTAAAACATTTTATGATCACATTTTTAAATAGAAATAAAACATGATCACATTTCAGATCTAAAAATGAATGGAGTGCATTTAGAAATTATTTTACACATTTTTTGTAATAATAATAACAGCAATATTAATACTTATAACACTAACAAATATTTTCAGAAAGAAATCTGTATTGAATGATGTGTTTAGACACGTATATGCCATTATTCTGTTATTCTTACAATAAAATCATCAGTTCATTTCTATTTTCAGCTTCTTTAAACAACTTCATTTAAAGCAATTCCTTGAGTTTTCAAAAACCATTTGCAACCCTTTTTTAAGAAAATTGTAGTCTGGTGAGTTTTGAGTTTCATAGAAACTTGTCCAAACCCACATGTTTTAACAGATGTCATTTAAATTCTCATCTTAAAGAAAAAGAGACATGTGCATCTTTGTATAAATGTTTCAGCAAACCCCAAATCTTAAACTTATAAATCCCACAATAATGTTTGCTCAGTGTATGTCACACATCAAGTAACAATGATAAAGAGAGAGCATGTATGTGAAGAATGCTTACATTAAACAGCTCATTGTTCTGATTGTTTCTCCTAACTTTTCTAACATGAACCAGTGGGTTAAGTTCATGTAGGTTTATAAGGAATAGAGATTTATCTTCAAAACTGTCTCTAGGTCAAGTACATTCTTGTTTCCGGATGGATCTGACCCAATGGAAAATGTCACTTGTCATTTAGATAAGTTATATGTTTTACGTATATTTGTGTTTTGTTTTGTCTTTTAGTGATAACTGGGTCCCAGTTGACCATGGAATAGTTGGGTAGGGGTCATATCTGTTATCCAAATCCAGAAAAAACAATTCAAAGTCGTCCATGAAGGACAAGCACTGTCCCATTTGGTAAAGCAAATGACGGTAAATGATTTCTCACAATTGCATGTCAGATCACCTTGAAACTACACATTTTGTAAATAAAAAATCCTTAATACATGGATTTAAATGCATGGGATTGTACTGCTCTCTACTGGCTGCAAGACTCTCGACACTACTTATATGTAAAACCAACAAATAATCCAAAACAAGTATTTCCTTTGAATGCTTTCAATTGAAATCACACAGCCAGATAAAGTACAACAATTTTATTAATTCCAATAGCTATTAAACGTTTGGATCGTAAGAAAGTCCGGAACTTGAAAGAGTCTTGAATGCGAAACAACAGTTTTTGGATGAGAAGCCTTTTTAGTCTTATTCCTCCATGGACAGCAAAAACATCAACTTCTTCTACACATTGGCTTAGAACATATAGTTGCTTCCTGTTTACAAAGTATAAATAGTACATTCTAATAACTGCTGGCTCACGTACTTCACTCTTTTACCACATTAAGTTATTACAGGTCATTTTTGCCAAACAAAGACCATGGATGAAACAAGAGGACCTTATACATGAAGATAGACTGGCAAACAAAAACATGTTACATGGCCACATGTCACATTCTTAAATTCATCAAGATGAAACAACGGTTAAAGTAATAATTCACTTTTTTACTCACACTCTTGTCATATTTAAACTTTCTTTCTTGAAGGTTGGCGACTGGATGCCATCCACTTAAATTGCAATAGGTGCCAATGCTTTTCAGGTAGCAACATTCTTCAAAATATCTTTTTGCACTCATACACGTTTGAAATGTTAAGAGGGTGAGTAAATGATAACACAGTTTCCATTTTTGGTTGAACTGTTCCTTTAAGATTAGTTATTATAAATGCTTATGAAACAGTGCATCCTGGTCTGTTTAATGGATCCTCTGTTGTGCTTTAAATTCAAAATGAAATAACAGCAAGTTCCCTGAGAGGATAAAGCATGCTTACAAGTGGCATGGAAGAAAACCTGTGGTGCAACCTTTGTAAAACAGAAGTAACAAAGTGCCCGTTGGCAACAGTCTCTGCAGAATAACTTTTATAATGCATCCTACGTGCTTCACTGTGCCATTCCTTAAAAACAAACCAATGTTTATGGAGTCATCCTATATCACCACCATATATCCTACGTGCTAAAATGACGTAAATGAGATTAATGCACTAACATATCATCAAATGTGCCTATGGCCATCTGTAATACCTAAAAAAACAATGGATCAAAGATAAATAAAAACAGACGATTTTATGAAAATGTCCTTTAAGACAAACTGAGCGATTTGTTGCTTATCCCTAATATTGTGATCAAAACTCTGGCTTTGTATCAGCAACATGGTTGAAGAAATTGACAATCAAATCCCTCTACCTTGGCACATGCAATATTGTGACTTGAATATGATACTTCACCAAAAAATACAAATTGTTGTTTGCTCACCATCGGGTCAAGTGACTTTCTTGCGCAGAACATAAGTAAAGATATTTTGAAGAATATACACAAAAGCAATGCAAGCGAATGAGTGTCAGTTCTCGACATTCTTCAAAATATCTTCTGACTTTGGCAGTAAAAGTTGTGTAAATGATTTTCCTTTTTGGCTGAACTATCTCTTTATAGTATGTGACTTGTTTAACAAACAAACTCTTATCTGCTGAACAACCAAATACATCACTATCGTCCACCGACACAATAATTACAAAATCAATACTGGGATGCAAAGTGAAAAAGACTATTATGACAATTTCTTATTGGTGGATCACAGTTTGACCTCTGATCTTATGACATTGTCATATGACCTACAGGAAGCATAGCGTCATTCAGTGCGATTTCCGAAAAAGCAAACCACACAGCAGCTTTTGGTTGGTTGAAGGACAGAATCACTCAAATGTTCTTTGCTCATTCATAAACGTCACAAACGTTCTAATCGTATCTAAGATAAATTAAAAATATGAACTGACGACAACTTTACTGGCTCAAACAATCTAACCACTTTTCAACAAGACACACTGTGAAAAAAATATTTCAATATCTTACAAAACAGACATGGCAGTGCAAATATGAGGATTAGGCGAACTCGGCCTCTATTTTCTTGTTTAAAAATGACTCGTTAACTTTTGGCTTTGGAAAAAAGTGTACAGCTACTTAACTAGCACTACACAGACACTTGGTAGATAAACACTTTGGGTACCAAAGGGGTTATTCTTTCGTATTCGGTATCTGCTTTCATCAAATTGTACAAATTATGTTTAAAGGAAACAGACTGTTCCGCAGACTGTAATTTAAACCTAGACTTAATAGAGAGCAGAAAAATAGTGTTCTTAAAAGAAAATATAAGATCGAGAATGTGTTTTGTCAGAGTTATAAATGAACAATCTTTTCTGGAGTACGCTCAATGTGGAAATGCCTTCAAATATTAAATGTGCAGATTAGAATAATGGTCCATTAGGATAGGGGGAAATTTCTGTCATCATTTACTCTAAATTTTGAGTAGTTTCAAATCTTAATACATTTCTTTGTTTGGATGAAGAGAAAATACATTAAAAAAGAATGATTATGACCAACAGTTCTTTTTCAATGGTGCCAGATACCTTTCTTTCGTATTCATTGGAAAAAAGAAACAAGACAGTAACTCATGACAAAACATACTTTGGGTGAGCTCTCCCTTTAACACCCAAATGTTGGAATAAAAAAAGAACATTAAGCAAATAAAATATTTGCTTATTTTAAATGACAGGATTCCCCCAAATCATACACAACTGGGGACAAATTTGAAAGCATTATTAAACAAAAATGTATCCTGATTAGGATTCATGGGATATTTCATGAAAAAGTTCTGTCTTACAAATGAAATCTATTATAAACAAACAGTTACAATACAATAATTATACTAGTAATCAAATGCAGGTAACAATAATCTTAAGCTAGCAAAAGGTTGCTACAAAATGATCACACAGTCCAGTTTCAGCCTGTCTGGGGGAGGCTGTTGCTTCAGTCCGGGATTGCTCGGCATTGAGCTTATCGCTGGAGCCACTGAGATAAGAAGCTAATCAGCCTTGGGTCATGCTGAGGTCACCATTGAAACCCTAATTTCCTAAGAGCAAAGGATCATCTGGAATGAAACAAGCAGGTGGTTAACACAAGGTAGAGTAATGAACAGTATGGATGTGAAGTGCCCCTTTCATCGGTGTAGAAAACACAAAATGATCCCACCATGACAGTGGTTCCTTGGGGGGCTCCTCTTCTTCCTGAGCAGGCAATCGTCTAGGTTGACTTTCCTCATCTAGAAAGACAAACCGTAATCTAGATTTTAGCCCAGGTATTCAGTCCAGAATGACGGAACATGTATAGAATGTAACGTTAGAGATTAATATTTTCACACATTGTTTGGTTTCAAACCAGAGATCAAGAGGTGCACTCTCATATCCCTGATGTACTTTTAGTTCAGAATGAACCACAAATTAAAATTCTTTCAACATTTCCTCTCCCTCATTTCATTCCAAACCTGACTTTATTTGCAGAACACAGATATTTTGAAGAATGTTGGTAATCAAACAACATTTGACCTAATTAACTTCGATCGTATGAATACAAAACCCCCAAGTCATTTCTCAAAATGTCTTAATTCAGGTTGCAATGAGAAAAAGTCATACGGGTTTTGAATGGCATGTCCCTTCAACATAAAAAGATCACCATTTTCCATTTTTGTTGTTAACAGCTCAGTGCAGAAAGATTAAATCACAGCTATAATTTAAACTCTGATGTCACGCAGACTCGTGTACACGCTATAATCTCTTGTGTGAAAGAAACAAATGTTCTGTAAAATTGAACAGTAGGTCTTACCACATGGGTTTCCTTCTACATCGTCGAGAAGGTTTGCAGTGGAGTTGGCAGTGCCCAAACTGAGAAAACGCAGTCAAAGTCAACCGCAGACACTTAATATACTCAACACAAAGTTACCGTGCCAAGAATCACTTACAATATAAAACTCATCGCCCCAGCACAACCCAAAAATATTTTCACAGTAAAATATATTTGAATGTACAAATATCTTTATTCCCAAATGGATCATGCATGCCATAAATGATCCTACTGTGATTAAGCTGACGTGTTTCTGGCAAACACAGAAGGATACGAATGATGTCGCAGAAGTGTTCGTCTTTTAGACTTCCTGCGCTTTGTCTTTTCTGAGAAGCCTCTGGCGATTTCAAACAGCTTTTTCCTAGTTGCTGGAAATAAGAATGTGTCACAAATATAGTAATATGTCTTGAAAGCACATTCTTGAATAAATAAATATCCTTATGTGATGCAGGATGCTCTTACATTTGCCCATGTGCTTTAGTTTGTCTCTAAACAAAGCGTCATCAGAAACTGCCGTGTAGGCCTCTACGGATCCAGAGGCGTAGTGGTTACCTGTATTGTAGTAAAGAAACCAAACTTGGTCCAGAACAGAATATCAATGATATTAAGGTACAAAACCCCTTTATTTACACAACTTGTGGACATTTCATACCTATATGGCTTTCTTTCTCCTGCAGAACAAAAAATAAGATATTTTGAAGAATGTTGGCAACCAGATCTGTTGGTCAACATAGACTTACATAGTATGGACACATGACGAATGCAAGTCGATGCTGACCTATGGTTTTCTTTTACCAACATTTTTTAAAATATCTTCTTTTCAGAAGACAGCTCTAAAGTTCAGGTTTATACAGTCAAGAGACTGAAGAATAAATTCTTATTTTGGGTGACCTATCCCGTTAAAGTATTCTGAAAAGTCCCAAGGGCATGTAAGCCAAGGGCTAGCTTATTTCCATGTGGTTGCTCAGATGTGAATAAGATGTTGTTTGTGGTAGTCAGCATGTTGCTAGAGCATTCTGAGTGGTTGCTAGGGTATGCTCAGTGATTGCCGGTTGGCAACTTCCTGTCAAAAAAGGCCACCCACACCATGAACAAGCAATAACACTGAAATGACTAAAAGAGGAACATTGGATAGGACCCTTATAAACATCATACACAGTGGGTAAAACTTGAACACACAACTAAATGAAATAAATGAAATGTACCTGTTGAGTTATCCATGCTAGCTGACGAATGACTGGATTTGGATTTCTTTGACTCATATTTCAATCGATCTAAAACAGAAATGGCAGGTGGCTTAAAATGTGTTGTCTTTGAAAAAAATTGTTAATAAAGGTGAATAAAGAGGAAGTAATGCAGCGTTTGTGAGCAAAACAGAACACAGAGGGGTGCAGCTGTACCCCTGGTGCAGAAGGAGCGTGTCCTGCAGGATTCAGTTCACTTCCTTAAGAGAAATGTTTTCTGACTACAGAAAGCTGTCTGAACAGTTATATTTTTAAATATGCGATCAGTGCGAAAAAAACACATGAAATTGTTGAAGAATAAATTTGATGGATTGTTTGTTCATGTGTCAAATAAATAAAGCAATAATTTAGCCTATATGCTTGTCGTGCCAGTGCATGTTTAAAAAATGAATGAAAAAGCGATTAGAAAATATGTAAATTAAATGACGGGCAATAATAGATTAAGAAGGAATTTTTTCAACCCTCTCCGTCAAAATGACGAATAATGAAAAAGTCTAACACGACCTCTCATCTACACATCTAGAGAAACCAGCATTTGAGAAGGCATAGGCCTGCTGAGCAAATCAGCTTCAGAATTCACTCCTCAGGATTTCTGTGTAGGTGGAACGAAATAATGAGGAGAAGACTAGGTTGCCTCTAGTAGAGTGTGTGGAAGTGTCTCCCTACCTCTTTCTAATGCGATAAGGAACTCTCGGTTCCTCTGCAGCTCCTTCATGAATTCCTCATTCTGTAGGAAGAGAGCGATGCGCTCGTCTTCCAAATATTGCTTCAGTTTGCGTTCTTGCTCCGAAGCTCCTCCTGATCCATCTAAGACCTCTACGGAGGGACCTTTCTGGGGTACAGACGAGGAAGACTCGGAGATGCCGCTCTGAAGTAAAAGAAAAAAGGATGGAGGAAAAAGTTAGACTCCCTGTTATAGAAAAGGTTGTTTCTTTAGAGCACAGTTCCCCTTTAATATAATTTTACTGAGGGTTGCACTTTTAACTAAGCCATAAGCAAAAATGGTCTTGAGTCAGTTTTAACCTCAATCTAAGGTTTTATATTTTTTGACTGATAAAGAGAATTAAAAGAAGTAAAAATTACGTCATGATTTTCGCATAGTCTTGGACCCTATGACTACAATAATATGCAAGAAATACTTTATACATACGTTATAATAAGATAATTGAATAATGTAGGTTGAATATTGGGGACTACCAATTTTTTAGTCCTACAGTGGAAGCCATGACTGAATTTATGTTTCTGGATAAAATATCCCTTAAAGACCGATCTATAGTTGAGCATAAAATAAGAAATAGTTTATTCAAAAAAAAAGACATTTGATTTTACATTTAGTGCTTCTGATCTTTTAAACCTTACTCCTCACCTGTATACTGTCTAACTGTTGTGGCAGGATTCGCAGGAAGTCATCCGGCAAATTCCCAAGTAATGGCGGATTCCAGTTTTTATAACCTCTGACTTGAGTGTTTCCAGAAGGAGGCTGGGCTTCAAATCTTAAGAGGTAGAAGAGAAAGAACCACATGTTGGACAACATGCAAGCTCAACAGGAACTGCATTTTGCCATCTGAGCACCAGGGGGCATCACTCAGTGAACTGTTACTAAAATAAACAAAGATTGGAGGCTTGTGTCGACCCCAATACATGTTTTCAACACTGGTGTTCCTGCCATCCTGCCGCCTTTATTGCCTTTATTCATCTAAAAACGGTAACAAATATTTTCTGGGAAAATGTTATTCGACCTGGGTGGAGGAACAGGTGGAGCATCCGGATATTTCCTATCATATATGTGCATGTCATATGTTGGTGGAGAGTACACAGGGGGTGGCTCCTCATCTGAGCTGTCTGGCTCGAGGGTCCGCTCCAGAATCTGGAAAAAAGATAACGCATCAAGTCACGCTTTAGAACTGTACGTTAAAAAATAAATATAGGCTTATGAAAATGTTAAAGTGATAGTTGTAATAGAAATGCGAAAGAAGATATTTTGAAGAATGCTGGAACTGAAAGCAACGACACCGGTGGATTTTCATTCGTTGTGTTCATACAATAAATATAAAACTGTTTGGTTACTATCTTTCTTCAAAATATCTTCTTTTATGTTTCGGAAAGTAACTATGAAGTTTAACTATGAAGGTTATTGAGTTCAAGAGATCTTAAAACCACAAGGCATAATGGCCAATTAATGGAGGATCTACTGACCGAAAAGCTACATTAAATACAAAACTCTGTCTTCAGGGGTGTTTAAAGATCTTACGTAATAAACTGTTATGTTTGTATTTTGTTGGAATAATCAATTTTATCTCCATACACAGAGGACACACACATGGACTTCGCCATGTTGCACAACTATGGTTTGTACAGATGAATGAGAGATTAGTACTAATTCTTATTTCCGCAATAAATCCCAGAGCTCTTTTAAGATCTATTTTCATCTTAATTCCTTCATGTTCAAGAGAAAATCAATCTTTACTTGTTGGATGTGTGCAATACACAACACATTTTTCCAACACTTTCCAATTTAAATACAACACTTTTAATAATGCAATGTTAAGTACACGTGTGGGAGATATTTCTTAAGCCAGCATATAACAGAAAATATGAACAAAATTGCCCTGCAGTTTCGGCTTCACTAATGACTGATTCTAATGGCAAAGTATCTCTGTTGGATCATGAAACAGATGATAATGTACGGAGAAACAGAGGCATTAATGTGTCCCTGGTCTGTCTTTGAGCCTTACACGGTTTCTTTGCAGAGATCATCGCTGCAACACAGGCTAATTTTCAAATCTCGTAATATTGGGACAAACAATTTATTTCAATCAAATATAAATTCTTGACAAAATCAGTGATTATGGGATGATCGGCAATTTAATGCTGGTATTAAAATGAATAAATATAGATTTAACCCTTAAGACCATTATTTACTGTTTTTTTCATTAGTTAACTTACGTATTTACTGTGAATTGTCATTATTTTGAAAGATTTTGAAAGTCTTTGGGTGTTGCCTACATATAAAATATAAAATCTAAGTCGTCTCCATTTCAAGCACTTTCAATCTGTTATCTCCATCCATCATGTTTATAATGAACCTTTCTGAATCTGCTTTTGATCAAGCATAGGCCATAAAAGCAGATCGAAATCAAAATTGACCTTTGAAAAAGATGCAACAAATATTATTTAATAATCTAGATTTTTATACCATCACGTCCTCTCCTGTCTCCTACAATTTATTCTTATTCTTGCCTGGTTGAAGAGTTGCAGGGTCAACATACTTTTCAAACGATTAGGCCAGATTACGTTCAGAATAGTGTATGTAAATTTGCAAAAAAGATTCATATATGAAGGTGTTTATATATAGAAATTAAAAATGCACAGTACAAAGACAAACTTTTATTCTGGATGCAATTAAACATTTGACTGTAGATAAATCGTGATTAATCACATCCAGAATATGTCCAGAATCCAGTTTATCTTTACATAATATATGTCTGAGTACTGTGCATGTAAATATTGTATTTATATACATGAAGACATATACGTACATGTATGTATAATAATAAATATTTTGATAGTAATACCAGTAATATAAATATTCAATACTTTGCTTAAATACATACATTAATTTATTATTACAAATTTTACACGCAAATTGTAGAGATATATTTTTGTATTTTCTTCTGGATAGGATTAATTAGATTTGACAGCCCTACATTTTTTGATTGACAGCCCTAACAGACTTGGAACAATAGACAAAAACCCTGAGATTTTCAGGCCGAGAAAAAGGTCTAGTACACCACATCAGGTGTAAAAGGATGCTGACCTCTGGCGGGATGCTGTCGTCTGAATCCGAGCTGTCATCGGAGCCCTGCCCGTCAATGCTCATCTGCAGGAGCTGGTCGATGGTGGCGTCCACAGCTCCGTTGTTGGAGCGGAGAACACACTCAATGACCTCGTAGTCCATGCCTGGGAACATGGTTTTAAAGTCCTCCATGGCCTGATTGAACTCCAGCCTTCGAACTTGTCGATTGGGCCTGGAGTTGTTAAGCTCGCCCGCTGCCGAGCCGCCCCGAGAGCCTCCATTACTGTTGCTGCGGCGGAAAAGGCTGGTCATCCTACGGGAGCCCGTTCGCCGCCCACCCGACGACGCCACGTGGAAAACGTTGGCGCTGGGTTCTTGACTCTGGGTTGCAACACTTGTTGTCTTCCTTCTCGCTTTCGTCTATTGCTTGTCAAATTAACTTTCTCATCATGAGAGCGATCGAGTCCGTTGGAGAGAGGGAAATCGTTTCTTTCTCTTTCTCTGCTTGTTAAGCTGCATCCAACACAACAGTATGTAGTCACAGGCACCAAGGAAGTAGATGGTCTGGACTTGAGTCCCTAATTTGAGACGTGCTGCACGACGGTGTGATCCCCCATTAGCTCAGCTCGAGCTGAAAACAAAAATCAAGATGTAAGAAAGGATTTGAAATAATGCAGTTGATTATTTGCCTGCCAAACATGAACTGTTTAATGGTCTGATCTCATCCCTATCATTGGCTTGCTCTGGAAACCAACATGCTTGGATTTAGTCGTGCATGGCCACGCATGATGTTGCAAAGTCATCCCACGGGATGGATATAATGAAATCCACAGAACCAGCAGAACAAGCAAAACTTAACACATGAAACAACTAATGAGATGAACTGTTGGATAGAAATAAATAAAAGGTGGAGAAAAAAGGTGCCCTATGATATTTGCTGTAAAGTTATTCACAAAACATCAGCTGATCTTTAGCAGAAGCAAAAGCAGTTTGAAGGAATGGAGATAAAAGAAGATCATTATCTGAGTATAAGACACTGCTGAGACACGAAAAAGGTCAAATCTATATATACTTTGTATAACGTTAGTTGTATATATATTTTATAAACGGTGCACTCACAAAACTCTTCGGGACCCTGACACCGTAAAGTTTGAAAACCCCTGACACAGAACATATAACCAATAGTGAAATGAAAATCAGCTACAAACAGTTGTTATATATTATTATAAAACCCAATTAATAAAAACTATATGAAAGAAAAATATTAATTATATATGATATAGACTACATATAGTCTATAGACTATGTTGGACTGTTATGAATGGTTTTGTTATTATGCTTTTCGGTCTGTGTTTGTCTATTGGTCTGGCAAATCGTTAATAGAGAAGCTTTTTGTATTTTTATTTATATTTAATTTTAATAATAACTGTATAATATAAACTATTTGCTGAAATGTCTTTTACTTTGAAGAAGTTCACAGGAAGATACATTTGGAGTATTGTTTCTTTTTGTTTGTTTGTTTTGCTTGATGTCCTGCTGGCTTTTTTTACCATACATTATGATACATGTCGTAAATTGTTCCCTTGCAAAATAAATGTCTAGCATGCACATCCTATTTTAATGCTCCCTGAGGTTGAAAAAGACAAAATAAATCTTGGACTATTCTTGGAATTTGGTCCCCAGTTTTTTATGGAAGGGCACACACTGGCTTCAATCTCTGATGATATCCTAACATGGTTTAAGAGAAAAAGAAAAAAGACTTTTCATATACATTCATATACATTATACATTATACAAAAAGCAAACAGAAAACATTCCAAACACCAAAGTACAAACTATTAACTTAAATATCTTTTTACGAATTTCATATGCAAAAATTTTTATTTACCTCACAGCCTCATCTCATCCTCATCAGAAGTTCTCTGAAATTCTGTTTTCTGTTAGAATGCAAAACAGGAACGCTAAAAATGTTTTAAATTACGGCTGCCACTTCACAGTGATGTTCTATGATCTAATTTCCCAGCCTCATTCTTACCCCACTTCTCTCGTCTCTTCTCAGTGCAGGGCAGAGAAATCCCTGCTCCGCCTAAACAATACACACATCTAAGGCCTTGCCAAGCCTGCATGGCACTGCCAGCACCCAGCCCCCCTCACCAGCCTCTCGTTGGCATGGAGACATTTTGTGATGTAAACAGGATGCAGTGCCATGCAGTGATATGAAAGCGTATTCATGACGGCGGGGACACCGGCATCACAGCGGGAACCTCGGATTGATTCTTGTGGAAAAACTCCCTGTGTCCAAGTGACTTGTTTTGTAAGAGAAAATTAATTTTTTTAGTCCCCAACTGAACAAAGCTCCGGTTTGCATCTACTTATGCGTTCGGCTTAAGCGCTGCCATGCCTTGCCAACAGACAACAAGGCAGGCAGCTGAAACAAGAGCGCTTGACCTCAGACTATGACCTGTTTGGCTAAAGGTATTCTTGGAAAATAAGCAGAGGCAAATTAATTCCTAAATCCTTTGGTTTAGAAGTCGTTTTACATTTTGCAAAGCACCTTACGAAACAGCATTGTATAAAAGCGAGAGTTTACCCAAATCTGTGATTATTTATTCATGCTCATGAGGATATTTTGAAGAATGTTGGTAAAAGCCTCACAAGACGAATTGACTTCCACTGAATTGACACAAAATTACTAATTCTTTTTTAAAACATATTCTTTTGAATCCACTGATAAAATATGTGTCACGTGTACGTTTTCAACAAAAACAGATAACACTATTTTAGGGTTAATATTCCATAAACCTTCTAGTTGGGATTTACAGAATTAATTAATGTTTGCATTCCCATTTCCTGTACAGAACTTATATAACTTATATAAATACATCTTGCTATGTGTTGACTAGAATGCATTTAGTACAAAGCAACTTCGAAGTATTCAGCATACCCAATTTGTGACGCAAGCTTTCAAATAATATGTTCCTATTTTTATGTTTCATTTATTAATAAAACAAATTAGTCTCCTTTGTAGCCACAACTCAACATCTATAGAATCATGGCTCTGTTACTTAGCCTGTTAATAGTTGTACCTCCAAACTGATACGCTCCTATTTTTAGTCCAAAGCTTCTTGCTATGTAATGGAGCACTGCATTATGGAATTTTTTCGGTATTCGCAACTCCCATAAGGGTTCCCTGGAGACAGGAAATAGGGAACAGGATGCTTCATAACAAAAGACATGCATGAGAAGGCATGTACCATGTGCTGTTCAAAAAATATATTTTATAACACAACTCATTTCAGTTGACATAATGTGTACTACCCCAAGAACCGGCATGCAAACAAAGTCAATATACAAATGCCCAAAAAATCCCGCTTTTCACCAACCCTTCCCGTTTTGGTAGTTTCACTTCCTGTTTTCATGTACCACATCCCATCCATCAGTAGCACTTAACATCAAAGAATTTTAAAGCGATGTTGAACCTGCGTGGCATGCATGCAATAACGCCCGGAGCCGGCATGGCCTGAGAGGCCGTCACAGGGTCAAAGCTGTGCATTCCACAGAGCTATTTTTCACAAGACTATATTCTGTATCTGAGAACATTCTATATTTACCAAAGGCATCTAGTATTTTTGCCTAAGGATTTTTCCCCACGTGATTCTGACTCGCAAGCGTTTCAGCCAAAAATACAGATGTTAAGATAGTGCTTAATGTGTTAAAAAATTGTTCCTGTACACTAAAGGACTTTGGAAGTTTATATTTCCATATCATTGCTGCACAATTATGGTCATTGCTTTTAGTGAACCGCAAAATCTGCACTTTAATTGATTCGATAAGATCGATATCAATAGCCAACATGCAATTCACGCTTATAACTAAAGTGGTATTCAGTCAATTTTAATAGAACAAAATATACGCTCGACACAAACTGCATCTTGGGAGATACTTCTTTGCATATCTACATTTGTATCGTTATTATGCAGAACCACATTGGATAAATTCCAACAGCAGAATTCACGAACCAACAAACCAAAGCTTTAAAAAAATAAACGTGGCATTTTAGTCGATAACTCTCCAGGCGCACAGATCAACATGTGATGTGAATTATGGGAAGAGAAACACATCATATCCTGTGTGCATGCTGGCAGTAAGCCAATGAACATCCAGACGTGGTGTTTTAACAAGTCCATTTAGAAAAGCATGAACAACATCATAGTGAAGTTTCTCATGTTTCACCAGCACCGAGGAGCCCTTGCATGCATTATTCATCTTGGTCTCATTTTTCAGACAGAAATGGAAGTGGGTAGATGTTGATGGGTATAAGAAATGACTCAACCCCTGTCCTGTACAATGTTTTCAAAACACTGCATGCTTCAGGGAAGTAGGTCTAAAGCTTACGTGAAATCAAAAGTTGCATCGTCAACATGATGGTGTTATTGTGAAATATGGTCAACAAACATACGCTTTCTTAGAAATCATGTTACGTTATCATGTTAACTTAAAT
Source organism: Triplophysa yarkandensis (assembly GCA_033220385.1). Taxonomy (NCBI): domain Eukaryota; kingdom Metazoa; phylum Chordata; class Actinopteri; order Cypriniformes; family Nemacheilidae; genus Triplophysa; species Triplophysa yarkandensis. The sequence goes on from CM065675.1 coordinate 11,547,184, forward strand.
TTTTTTTAAAAATACTAAAACACTTTACAATAAGATTCTTTTGATAACATCAGTAAAAGCATTAGCTAACATTAGTTAATAATAAACCATTTAGTTTTTGTTAATGTGAAATGACCATGGCTGATGCCATTTTTTTCCCTTTTTGTAGTTGCTCAGTAAATCTGAGATAATGGGTAAAGTAATATTGTTAAAAGGGAATAAATTGGTAATAAAAAATATTGTTTATGAACACTAGAAAAATTATTTACGATGCCCAGCACTAGATGCAAGAGTAGCTACCGTTTTAATTACTATATCTTAATCCCAAGTCCTCCAACGAGACGTAAAACTAGGGATGCACCGAAATTTTAAATTCTTGGCTGAAACCAACATCAAAAAAGTCGAGACCAAGTCAGGAAACCGAAAACCTAAACATCGAAAAAAATTATGCCAATTATTAGGACCATTAGATTTATGGCTTTGACTGTGTACTGACCTTACTAACTTTGTAATTAATATCACAATTTCAAAGAATAATAAATGAAAAAAAAAATGTATTTAGCACATTTCAACAATTGACAGCATAAAGTAAAGATAAAATGTTTAACTTGACCCCTCTCATTAAATATGTTCTTTCCGGTTAAGTTTCTCTGAGATCTATTCGGATCTAGTGCACTTCATCCTGACTAAATTTCTTCGGTGTTACGACGATCATTACTTGGAGGCAGAAATAATTCAGACGCCGATAGATGCAGAGAACCAGCAGGATGTTTGCAGGCCGCGGTTTCTGTTTGCTTCATCACAACATATTATTTTGGCCGTGGTGTTTCGGTGATAGACATTACCAGTGGCTGAATATTTGGTGCATCCCTGGTAAAAACCACTTATTATTTTTTCCACAGAGAAAACATTCGGAACAATCAGCAAGACTTCATAACAGAAAATCTGCAAATGTACTTTCTTGAACAAAAATGAAAGACATAAGAGAAGCCATTTCCACCAGAGATGAACAGGCGAAGGAAAAAACATGAGTATGTTGAAAGAAACATTTCCAGGCTGCGTTTAACATGATCAAAAGACTTCTAAATCGGAATTCTCAAATATTAGGCCATTACATTCCTTTGACAAAGCCCAGCATTGAACCCTCATAGCCAGATTAAAGACAACTTGCTCTGTAGGAAACAAAATTAATCTGGCATAAACAGCAAACAAGAAGCAAACAGATGGAAAACAGCATTAGCTCTGTTGATAATATCCTATATTTTGAATCGACAGTGGATGAGGAAGCAGTCGGAAGCCAAAATATGGCTGTTGGGTTAACATATGAACAAATCGGACCAGTGGGGGGGATGAAACTGGAACGGCTCCATACATTCAAGAGTGAGCCAGGCTGCTTGAACACATTGGCAGACAGACAAGAAGAAAAAAACTAATTTCAAAACAGACCTTAGACAAAGGCACAATCAATTACACATCCTGTGACGCCTGGCTGCTTCGAATCGTATGCTTTTATTCTGAATGAGAAGTGTGAAAACCATAGAAGTAGAATAATTCATGCTTGTAAGGGAGTAAGTCTGTGCTGTCTGCACGGCGTGAGTGTCTGTCTGAATGGATCAGTGTGGATGCCAATCATGGCAAAATCACTCGAACAAGAACGCACAAGAGTCTGATTCATCTGAGCTTTTTTGCATTGTATTTGAAACCCATTTTGGCGAGATTACTTTGACCCTATAGTGTGGACAGAACCAAAGCTGTGATAGATCAGTTTCGGGCCTTTACTTTTCTCGCCGTGCATGCTGCCCCTTGGTAATATAATAAGAAGACACAGAATCAGTTTCCAAAGTTATGCAGATGATACCCAGTTATATATTTCCTCTAGACCAGATGAAACCAATAATCCAATATCAAAACAGTCAGAGTGCATCCAAGATTTAAACTAGTGGATGACAAATAATTTTATACTCTTAAACTCAAATAAAACCGAATTAAATCTTATCAGGCTAAAAAACGTGCAGTATTTTTGACTACATCTTGCAAATAGAAGGCCTCACCGTTACCCCGAAAAAACAGTTAGAGACCTAGGCGTTGTATTACACAGTTATCTGTCTTTTAAAAATCAGATTTCATATGTTACAAAATCTGCCTTCTTCCATCTCAGAAACGTATCGAAACTAAGAAACATTTTGTGTATTGCTGACGAGAAGCTAGTTCATGCATTCAAGACCTTCAGACTATAGTAATGCATTACTTAGCACCTGTCCTTCATAATCACTAAATAGACTACAGTTTGTTTTAAATGCAGCTGCCAGGGTGCTTACTAAATCTAGAAAACATGATCTCACACCCCTATTTGAAAATTTCTACACTGGCTACCCATGAAGCATCGTATAGTATATAAAGTTCTGCTGATTACTTAAAAAGCATTAAACTGTTTAGCTCCTACATACTTAACAGAGCTCCTATCACAATAAAACTCATCCTTGCTCTCTAAGATCCACCAAAGGGGGTAAAGCATTCTCAAAATTAGCACGTAAACTTTGGACTGGCCTTCTTTTTAAGAAATCTTATGCGAATGTAGAATGAGAGCTCAGGTTAATTCTATTCTTATATGGATGTAAGTTCAATCCATTGTCTTATGGAAGTTTATTGTATGATTGCAGTGTCTTTGTTTATTGCAGCAGCATAAAACACTCCAGCAAGCACAAAACAATTAAAAAACATTAAACATTTAACAATAAGGAGCTTTATCTTAAAAAAGGACATGGTGCTCAATAAGCATTCGATAACGAGAACTGTGGACTTGAAAAGTTGTTCGGATTAATGACAATTTTGTTCAGTCACAACATGCAAATTCAGATTTGGATGTTTGAATACAGACTTTGAGAAGCCTTGTTCTATTGAGTTATTTTTTATTTATTATTTTGAATGGTTTTGTGCATTTAACTTAAAGCTTTTATACTACACATTTTATGGGTCTTAAAATAATATATTACATTTACATTTACATTTAGTCATTTAGCAGACGCTTTTATCCAAAGCGACTTACGATAGTCGAGGAGACAATGAAGCGGTAAATAGCCGATACAATAATGATAGGTGAACAAGTGCTACAACAATATTATTTAATGTTACTCCAGAAATTTGTTTGACTGAAAGTTCTGTGTTTGTTTGTTTCGGGTCCTCGGTTGGTGCAATAAATTTTAGTTGACAAAATAAAAAGAAAGATTCAGAAAATAAATGTGAAGGTTGCTGTTGCAGGCCGATTTTCCCCAAATGTATTAAAAAAGGGCATTGTAAAAATGCTTTTGTTTAAGAGTCCTGGCATAGAAAAATTGGCACAGCGGGTGGCCTAATACAAAGCTGGGCCATCTGTTTGGGATGTCACATTTACAATATAGTGATATGACTAAAAGAGCAGAAATAAAATCCTTCGCTATAACACCTTAGCACATCCAGAAACCCTTCTTGAAGGCTTTCAGAATATTTCCTAAGAGGACATCTGTTATAGTTTTGTCATAAAACCAATAATGATGATCCCAACAGATCTTTTGAGCCATCTGGCACATTGGGAACAGAAGCTTTCCGCTTCGCCCTAGGAGGCAGGCATACTAAACATTTGCTAAAGATACTGTCTGAAAGTACAGAAGCGTGTTAAATGATAAAGGTGTTTGTAAAATCTAGTTGAACTAGTGGTGATGTTCGAATTGTAACCAATGGCTCAGTCCACCATTAACCCCTTCCTTTTGAAGCACCAGGATGGCTGACACAGGACAAAGGTGTCTTTGCGGAATAAGTAAAGACTAAAATAAGACTTCATTGATCTGAATCAATGAAATATGCATTTTTAATACTCCGTTTGCATTGTTGAATGTGGGGACAAAGGATGGGTGATGACTCAGAGATCTACTTTTTCAGAAAAATCGTTGTATCATATGGGTTCTAAATATTGTACGTTCTATTGATTTTGTCTACATCCGCACTCTACATGGCGGCAGGTTAAGAAGCCCGCATAGTTTGCTCATAGATTTAGTGTGCATAAGAGATGCGGTCAATGACAATGAAGGAAAACCTCTGAATTCATCAGCTCATTTTGCGGAGTGAATAGACAACGCTGAGTTTAATATGCATTCCTCCGTGTACTTCCCATGTAAACATCAACAGATGCCTTTGACAGAAGACGGCTTACAGAGTTTATCAGGACTTAACCAAAGGTTAGCAGTGTTTCCACACACATTGACTTCATGTGGCAAAGCCTCTTAAGTATATTTGGTGGCATATATATCCATTAATGACGATGACTGTAGCGTGATCGCTTAAACAATGAATAAACATCTCTATATCCCTGCTTGTTTCCTGTTAGTGGTGTTTGTTTAGGTAAGTTAACATTTTGGACCTGTCACAGTGTAATGGTGACTGTTTGGACATTTGAACACACTTTATCTGTTACTATGTATAACTCAGGCAGAGGCCGTGTTTTGAATGAGACAAATAACTGTTAAAACTGTTATCACTACCGATATTACATTTGATAAAGCGATGTTCATTTTGGGATGGTTACGAAGACTTTCATTGTAATGCAAGTCTTATTAACCAGTGCCCCACCCGTTCTTCCTTGCACAAAGGCCAAGGTTGCTGTCCCGCAGCTAGCTTGTTGCCCTTGTACAGCCTCCTCCGTATTTGGCTTCCATGCTTTAGACACTTCACTAAGAGAAACAGCAAACCTTTTAGCCACATCTCGTATTAATGTGCCATCCTAGATGAGATGCACTACCTGAGCCACTTGTGTGGGATGTAGACTCGGTCTCATGCTACCGCTGGAGTGAAAGCACCACTAGCATTCAAATGTGACCAAAACATAAGTCAGAAAGCATAGGAACTGAGTATTGGTCTGTGGTCACCACCTGAAGAACCACTCCTATATAAGGGGTGTCTTGCTATGTGCCTATAATTTCCACCTGTTGTCTATTACATTTGCACAGTTGTGAAATTGATTGTAAATCAGTTTTGCTTTCTAAGTCAGCAATTTGATTTCAAAGAAGTATGATAACCTTGTGATTTAAGAGGAAGTGCGATTGACTTCTGCTCTTTAAGTGTTCCCTTTTTGTTTTTAGCAGTGTATATATACAGTTGCAAGAAAAAGTATGTGAACCCTTTGAGATTACATAGGTTTCTGCATGAACTTGAGAGAAACTGTCTTCTGATCCTCATCCAAGTCACAACAATATACAAACAGAGTCTGCTTAAAGAAATCCCACGCAAACAATATATATCCTCATGTTTATATAGAACACAACATGTAAACAATCACAGTGTAGGTTGGAAAAAGTAGGTGAAACTCTATGCTAATGACTTCTTCAAGAGCGAATTGGAGCCAGGAGCCAACCTTGACTCCAATCAATGTGATGACACTGTATGTGTTAATTAAAGCTACCCTGTCCTCTAAAACACACATAATGGTTTTGAGTTTGCTGTTCTCAAGAAGCGTTGCATGATGTGAACCATGCGACACACAAAAGAGCTCTCAGAAGACCCACGATAAAGAATTGCTGACATGCATAAACCTGGAAAGGGGTACAAAAGTATCTCTAAATGCCTTGATATTCATGTGTCCACGATAAGATAGGCTATCTACAAATGGAGAAGGTTAAGAACTGTGGCTACTCTCTCTAGGTCTCGTCCTTTAAAGATGACAGCAAAAGCACGGTTCAGAATCCACACAGACAAAATTCTATTTAAACAAGAATGAAATTTATGGGAGAACACAAAACCAGGCCCAGCACACCAGCATCAACTGAAGCATTTGAGGCCTGGACGGATTGCTGTTATCTAGGAAAAAATGAATTCCAAAGTTTATCAAGACATTTTGCAGGAAAACATAAGATGAATGGTCTGCGAACTGACCTCAACAGTGGAAGGGTGATGAAACAAGACAGTGAACCAAAGCCTTAAAATAAATCAACAACAGTATGGATTCAGAAGAAAATACTACCTTTTGAATGGTCCCGTCTGGTTGATTCACACCAGACATCCCAAAAATGTACTGGACTGAAATAAAATGAATGGTCCAAAATTCCTCCTTAACCTTGAGCAGGTTTGATCTGCAATTATTTAACCCAAAGGTTTGCATTATTTTTCCACTCAGCATTGTGATCGTTTACATGTTGTTTTTAATAAAACATGAAAACATATTGTGTTTTTGTGGTATTACAGCAGACTGTGTTCGTCTATTGTTTTGACTTGTATGAGGATAAAACACCTTTTCTCTCAAATTTATGCAGAAATATTGGTACACTTCACGTACCTTTTCTTGCTACTGTAGTAAATGCAACCCAAGCCCAAAAAAACCCAAAGGGGAACCAACATACAACAGGGTCAACATACATCTTTGGAACATCCTAAAAGCTTCCAACAGGATAATAAGATGCAAAAATGAGGGGTGTGTAAATGGAAACAATAAGTCCATCAACCCCTCCAGCACCACCAAGCAGGACAGACGGAGGGCAAGTTGCCAACTGCCATATGCAAATCAAGATCCTTAAAAAGGAAAAGACTGGCACCATCTGTCACACCTTCACCACCTCCCTTCTGGTTATCTAAGATCTAGGAACATGGTCGCCAGACATCAAGAAACTCAGAGGTGGGCAATTCCAACATTAAGGACGACACATAAAAATGCTCTTAGAACGTAATTGTGAAGCATGTATATATATATTATACAAACCCTTGTTGGTAGTGTTTAAACTAAAGAAAAATACCAGTCTATGATATTTAAAAAAAAGTAAATAAACAAGCGTTATGGACGTGACAAAAAATGGACACTTCTTAAGATTGATGTGAATGAAAATCTACAAACCAGACAAAAATATACCCAACAAATGGCCGTGGCATAATTTTGTATAGAACATAAAATATTTACTATAATTTAATATTCATGTGTGTGTTTATGAGCAAAATGTAGCATCATGGATGTGACAATCCTGAAAAAAGGGCCTAACTTTCCCATGATCATGCATAAAAAAAAAAAAAATATCTCTAAAAATTTAAAAATAGACCTCACATGGGTATTTAAACAACCAAATGTTGACATCTGTGCTAATTTCTAAAAATATAGCCTAAATATAGTCTAAATATAGCCTAAATATAGTCAAAATATAGTCTAAATATAGTCAAAATATAGTCAAAATATAGCCTAAATATAGTCGAAACATAGTGTAAATATAGTCAAAATATAGTCAAAATATAGTGTAAATATAGTCAAAATATAGTCAAAATATAGTCAAAATATAGCCTAGATATAGTCTAGATATAGTCAAAATATAGCCTAAATATAGTCTAAATATAGCCTAAATATAGTCTAAATATAGTCAAGATATAGTCTAAATATAGTCTAAATATAGTCAAAATATAGTGTAAATATAGTCAAAATATATTGTAAATATAGTCTAAATATAGTCAAAATATAGTGTAAATATAGTCAAAATATAGTCTAAATATAGTCTAAATATAGTCAAAATATAGTCTAAATATAGTCAAAATATAGTCAAAATATAGTCAAAATATAGTCAAAATATAGTCTAAATATAGTGTAAAAACAGATGCTTTGCATTAAAGGCTTCGCATGTACACGAGTCTTAAAAATCATATGTATAATACAAAAACAAACAGTTTTCATGATGAATTAACAATAAAGTGGAGCAATTTTCAAACTTTCTTCTTTGAATTCTACATTGTATAAGGCCGTATTTAAATATGAAATGACTATAAGCCAAAACAACAAAACAAAAAATTAAATATAAAAGAAATCCATGCCCAAAACACCATGGGAGACAGATGAGACTTTATGATAACATCTTTGGTACTCTATAAACAAATAAGAGTTCAAAAGTTAGTGTAGAAACTGACTCACGGGGCTGTGTTTCAACCCCTAGTGTGCACCCTACAAAGACAGCATCTGTAGTGTTGAGTATTAAAGATAAGAGTCCCCAAAAACAGCATAATAAAATCTCACACAGACATATTTTAAACACACAAAAGATGGAGATAGTGAATAAACTCTTTTGCAAAATAAAATGATTGACTAAATTAAACATTCACGAGAGTAAACAGGCCGCATAGTCACAACACAACAAACAAAAGAGTCCTGCTACACAAACAACACTAAAACAAATCCATGCTATAGTTTAATAAACAAAACAACACTGAATGAAACCTGAAAATAAGATTGTGTCGAAATAAATCTACTTACTGTCGGTGAACAGGAGCAGCAAGCTCCCTATCTGTCCAGTATTCTTCCTTATATTTACACTTAATATGATGTAATGTTTATTCATGTAAAGAGAAAATCTGCTGTACACACATGTTCTCCATCCACACAGGGTTAGTTTGGGTCTCTGTGAGCTGTGGGATCCCACACAAACAGAACTGGATCTGGGTTTGTTGTGTTGGGTTGAAGGAGAGAGCTGGAAAAATGTCCTCCAGCTGGAGCCACACAGACCTCTAGAGGACAAGTGCAGAACTACACCTGCTGGAGGACAACACAACCTATGTGAGTGTATTGTGTCTACTTTAAGTGTTTATTCTTTATTTTATTATTGTGAATGTTTAACAAAATGTTTATTTACATTGCACAAATATAGCTGATTTAAAATCTTTTTTATCTGCACTGCTTGTTCACTGGTTTGCACTCTATCTGCAATGTGCCTTGCACTGCTTTTTTATTTAACATTATTTTTATTTAATGTTTTCTATTATGTTCTTTCTTTACATTCCCTTAATGTATAGTTGTATAGTTTTTATCTTATTTATTGTTAGTGTTATCTGTGTGATCACAAGGAGTACTTTCTTTTCTAACCTACTCACTCTACCTAAAAAAAATAAAATAAATCTTTTGTAACTTCTCTCTCTGTGTAACTTGGTAGCATTGTTGTAGCACTTGTTCACCTATTGTTGTATCGGCTATTTACCGCTTCATTGTCTCCTCGACTATTGTAAGTCGCTTTGGATAAAAGCGTCTGCTAAATGACTAAATGTAAATGTAAATGTAAATGCATCCACCAGGATGAGAGTAACGCAATTTCAATTCTCTGTATGTATGTACTGTACATGTGGAAGAATTGACAATAAACTGAACTTGAGTCTTTATATACTTATATCTCCTGCATTGACTTGCACTGTGAATTTAAGTGATGTCTTATTTCTAATCCATAGGGTTCATTATGATGTCGGCCCACCCTTTATAACAGCTTCAACTCTTCTGGGAAGGCCATCCATAAGGTTTAGGAGTGTGATTATGGGAATTTTCACCATTCTTCAAGAAGAGCATCTGTGAAGTCACTGATGTTGGATGAGAAGGCCCGACTCTCAGTCTCCAATTCATCCCAAAGGTGTTCTATCGGGATGAGATCAGGCCAGTCGAGTTCATCCTGTCATCCATGCCTTTATGGATCTTGTCGGTACTGATGTCATGTCGGAAGAGGAAGACATCAGATCCAAACTGTTCACTTAAAGTTGGGAGCATGGAATGGTCCAAAATGTCTTGGTATGCTGAAACATTCAGAGTGATTGATACCCCTGAGTTTGATTATTTGGATCGGGAGGCAATATAGTGTTAAACTTTAGACTAGGTCCAAAAACAGAATTTCTAATATGTGTTTTATATGTAAAAAAAAAACTATAGCTTACAGACAGTACTAGGCAAAACATTGTAGATTTCTACAATAGTTAGATATTTGGTTCAAACATGTTGCTCGGTGGTTGGAGCATGGTATTAGCCATGCCAGGAATCGCACATACTCTGAAACAAATGCAAAGTAAATCGCAATGTAATGTCGCTTTGGGTAAAAGCATGAATCAACTACAGAGTGTCCATTTAATGAGAACTTTCTGCACAAATAGAAATAACAAATAAAGATGTCTGGACACTAACATTGTGTAAAAGTGAAGCTTACAGTTCTGAAAATAAAGAATATTTACATAAAAATGTCCGCATTAACTTAACTTTCGTTAAGTAAACTTTTGTCACCTTTATGACTGTCTTCTACTTGCAGAAGATATTTAGAAAAAAGATGAGACTGTTTTTGTGTTCTGATTGTTTTCGTTCACATAAAAAGAAGTCAAAGGGGATCTTCTTTGGTGCTCTGCAGAGTTGTGTAGGTTTAAATGTACTGAGTAAAATAAACTAAGTAAAATGTGTACTCATTCTCCTGTGGTATGTCTTTATAAACTTTGCCTGTCACATCACACCAATTCAAAATTAAAATATTTTTATTGCAAAATATCCATATAGACAACCACTTTTAGCCAATACAGAATTATACATTCTGTTTATTAACTTTTGTAAAATATTTAAAATATGTAGTTTAATAAAGCATTTAAAGGTCTAATCAGGCTCTTTCTACTTCTCTGACCTATCACTGACATTATTAGATAAAAACAAGTTTTATGTTCCTATTATTTTTAACATTAATGTTGAGGCATGTGTAGTCAATAAGTTTTTATTGATTTCATTTATTACTGAGTATTATAAAAGCATTATTGTGCTTATCTTTGCAAGTATTTTAATACAATGCAATACTTGAGTTTATTGTCATCACATAACTACTGCATTCTAGATACAATATGTTGTTTTCTATATTAAGACTTCTCATTAAATCAATTTACAGTGGGAGAATTTTTCAAAGAGAATGCACTACATAATTTCTGTTCCCATGAGTAAAACATTTCCCAACACAAAATTCCAAGAAAGGAAATTAAATAAAACCAAACCATTCAAGTATGCGTTATGTAAAAAAATAAACATGGAAATGGAACGAGTCAAAGCCATAATGCACAGTTTTCTTTTATTTAGACAACCCAAATAAAAGGCACATTAAACATTGCGCAATGTGTTTACATATTTGTATTGACATACATTTAAAAAAAATGTAGGAATGTTTTACCTTTCTGCTAACCAAAAAATCTAGTCTTCATATATACAAAATTACCAATGTTAATGTTCTAATACAAAAAGTCTTATAAAAGGTTATCTTACTTGTAATTTTCTTGCATGTGTCTATCATAACTACCACATTCTCTGAGCTAAATGGTTTTGTACAAAGATATACATTCATTGGCTTTCACAAGGGTTTGCCAATTTAACAAAACAAAATATGAATCAAAAGACTGGACTTATTTTAACTCTCCAATCCAAAACATTTGACCCCATTTAAACAAATATGTTCTTTAAAAGATACTGATGCATAAGGAGTAACTTCATGAGCAATACTTTATAGGATAACAAAAATAACAAATCCATAATCGTCAAACATGAAAACTTGATATTTCATATGCAAAATAGATTCTAAATCTCCACACACATTTGGTAAACAGTTAAACTGCAGTTGGCCGCCCGGTCAGGTTCCATAGCCGAGCACTGCGAGCCGAACAGAGAAGACTGATGCGTATCTCTGTGGCATTTTCACAAATGCAGTTCAGGCACGGAAGTGACGCCATTGTGGAAGGACAGACATTTATCACGAGCACAATAAAAACCTTTTTTGTTTTCTGTAGTGTTTTCAGTCAATTTCTTGAATTCCAGCTCTGGATCTCTGCCTACGAACGGCAAACATTTACAAAAGAAAATGAAAAAACTGGAAGTCAATGTAATTAAACAAAAAAGTCCCTACCAGGCCAACACTGTCATAGTAATTTGAGTAACACTGGGATGGGAGTGTCAGTTAATAAAACCTAAACTTTATGCCCAGACAGTGGTAGCTATGACATCATCATTTAAAGCATTATCACATTCCGCTGGTTTTACTCACACAACCCAACACGAGAGGGTATCACAGGACAGCATCTTTTGCATCAGTTTTACAAATCGTGAGACAGCTGTCTGGCTGGGTCAACAGAATGACCAGGAGATATATTGCTTATATATATCCAACAGGGAGAACAAAAAAAATTAAGTAGAAAGGTCAATTTAAAGATATTTGCTTCGATCTCCCTTTAAATGAACAGTTCATCCAAACATAAAAACTCATTACTCCACCTCATATTATAACATTCTTGTATCAATTACGCCACATCTAAATTAGATGTTATGTAAAACATACAAAAATGTTTAATATTGAATTCAATGAAGCCTGTCCCGTGGCCATCATGATGTTTTGTGACATCACGTCTGGTGTAGACAAGGTGTTCCTTCACTATTACATTTAAAATGAGCTATTATGTTTAAGTTAAATAATACCTTATTTAGGCAGATATATACAAATAATCAAATTTGTTTTTCATAAATTCATTTATGTTGTTATAAGCTGTCATTGAATCAGTCCAATTTAAGAATAAATGTATAAACTGATTCTTTGAAAACAGACAAGAATGAATCTTTTCTCATCTTCATTTCATGCAAGCTAGGAGAACCAATCTATGCTTAAATTATGGTTCAGAAGAAGTTCAGCAATACAGTGCACAATATGTGCAAACTACTTCTATGTGACTAAAAAGTATGTTTTTTAACAGAGGGCGAGTTAAAAATAACATTTTATTTTTGGATGAACTTTTCAATCAATATGACTTAAAAGTAAATAAACAATCCAAATATTCTTTCTCTTTCTTAAAATAGCTCGTTTTCAAACAATTTTTTAACAGATTTGTGAATGATGACCACCAACATGACAAACCCTGAAATTTTGAAGGCCGTTTTGGTTTTCACTGTGACCGGGTTACAAAACTTTTCAATCTGGGAGGGAGGACAACAGCTAGGCACCCTGAACCCTGAGGTGCTTCTCAGTTCTCGCCAATAAAGGGAAAGAGATATTTAGTGTGTTAATGACGTAGAAAACAGGGTTGGGAAGAATGTTCTATTCACTGCAAACGCAGTGTAAGTTAGGACAACCTCAGCAGAGTTCCTGAGTAAAAGGTCCTTAGGAAACAGCCCTCATCCCTCAGCGAGGAAGAGCAGAGAAAGTTACAAAACTAAATGCTCTCGAGATAATATTAAATGGACATTTCAGTGTGTTTGGCCACTTGGTGACCAGGCATCTATTAAGAGGTTTAGGAACCAATACTTAAAACGTTTGATCTAAAATAATACTGCTGTTAAAATATCGCCTAATAGATAGATGTTCAGTGCAAGATTTTCAACAGACTGTTTCTGTAATGTCCAACCCCACTTAGTAGAATATCCCAGCTATTTAAAGAATAATGTAATTCTACAATCAGGAATGACCAACACTAAAGATTTCCTATAAAGAATAACAGGGAAAAAAACAAAACAAAGCTACAGATTTAAAAGGCTTGATAAGAAAAGCCTTTACTTTAGTTTTCCTCATTTGAAGAGTACTGTATCAAAAAAAAAAAACTTCTTATCTTCCGTAAGCGGAAGCCACTGTCCCTTTGTTGTACATGACTCTTTAAAATGCATAAAACTATAAAATACTGATAAGCAAGCTAAAGTAACAAAAATAAAATCCTCACAGTAAATATATGCCAAAGTCCTCAAACAATTAATACTAACCCAAGTACGCCATCTGAAGGGGTATCGCGCCACACTTCGAACAGACGACTGGCAAGGATTTTCTGGCACTAGAAAAGTGAAAAATAAAATCACCAAACATACAGCATGTCAGTCTTCCACTCCATGCATAACCTATTACTTTCTGTCCTCGCTAACTCTAGACATCGTGCGTTTGCTTATCCTTCAACCAACCAAAGGACGTGCAAAGTACCAACTAACTTCCATGTGATTTCCATAATCCTTGTCGCCGACAAATACATTCCCAATATTTTACCCTCGTGGCTGGAGAGGAAGACAACAACAGGAGACATGAGGTTTACAAGGAGCGGAGTGGGAAGTTTTGGGCAGGTCAGGGAGGCAGGGTTCAGTTCTACCAGGGCGGAGAGGAAGGCAGGACCTGTGAGAGGAATGGCATACTATCCATCGATCTCATGGCAATGTTGAGGGGACCTGTGATGTTCATTGACATGGGGGAGGTGATGGCGACGGGATGGGCGATGTTCATGGGCGCCGAGGCTGGGATGTTGACAGAGGCGATGTTGACTGGAGCCGTGATGGTGACAGGGTGCTGGAGACTAACAGGGGAAGTGATGTTGACAGTGTTGGTGGTGATGTTCATCTGGGCAGCGATGGTGACGGGGTGGCTGACAGTGCAGCGGTTCATGGCTGTAGTGTTGGATGCGGTAGAAGAAGTGACTGGTGTGACTGAGGCAGGGTTGCACACGTTGTTAGAGTCTAGGGGACAGAAAAAGAAGTTTTAAATAAAACTTTAGTAATCTGTGTATTTGCTATGTTTACATGCAACAATTTTCATCAATCCGATTTCAGATCTGTTTTCCTCTTAGTTTGTTCAATAATAAGTTTGTTTCCACAGTCAACCGGTTCTTTCCATCGGACATCATCTTTACAACATCTTTACAAAAACACTGCGTGAACATGACCTAGGGACTTCTAAATACAATTAGAAAGTAGGAATAGAAAAAAAGGAATAAACCAACCACTTAAATCTGATTAAAACTTCATTCAGATGGAGCTCAATTGGATAGAAAAAGGTGTTTACATTAACATTCCTCAAAATAGTTGAACCATCAATATGATTACAAATGGATAATTGGGGTTCATGTTAACTTAGTCAATGTAGAACTGTGAGCCAATTAATAAAGGTGGATTGTCTTACCTTTGTTGCAGGGCGAGGTGAAGCTGGCCTGCCCGTGGGTCTTGAGGTGGCTGGTGATGTAGGCGGCACTTAGCATCTTCCCGCAGATGTTGCAGGTGACTTTGCCTTCATGTCTTATCATGTGCGAGCGCAGACGGTCTTTGGTGGCGAAGGCTGACGTGCAGGCCTGCAGGAACCAACCAAGAGCATGTAAACAAAACGATGCATTTCAGGAAAACTGTCCATTAAACAGACAGTAAACCTTGGTAACTAGAATCAAATGCTTAAAGGCAATAATTCTTACCGTTACTTGGCATTTAAAGGGTCGCTCTGTGGAGTGAACATGTTTGACGTGACAGCTGAGATGATCAGGCCTGTTGTAAGAAAAAAGGGTTTCAATTAATTACTTTTCTGTGAAGTTGTCTCTTGATTTTTAAAAACTGCAATAAAACACTCCAAATTAAACCTCCGCAACCGGACAAACAATTAGATCGATCTTAAACGGTGACATGTTCCACTTACCGAGAGAAGCCCTTTCCACAAACCGAGCAGATGTATGGCTTATGCACGCCTCCATCATGTGAGCGTACATGATAGGTCATGCGGTCCTTCCTCTTAAAACGCTGGTGGCAGATGGGGCACTCAAAGGGCTTCTCGTCCGAATGAGAGAGCTTGTGACGGTTTAGGTGGTAGACGTCACGGAAAGCCTTACCGCACATCTCGCAGCCGTGGTTCTTCTTTACAGGCTTGGGAGGCTTCTTGGGCATAGCTGGCTGCTGAGGCAGGGACGACATCACACCCGTGGCAGTGGACGCGGAGGTTGTTGCCGTGGTGAGGATCCCTGCCATCGTGGATACGTAGGAGTGGTTGACATTGTTGTCGCGTGGCACAGTGGAGATGAGAGGCACCATGGTGGGCGCTGTCGTTGTCTTCTTAGGTCGTGACACCATCTTGATGCCCGTGTGACAGGACTCGTGACGCCGCAGGTGGTAGCTGTCCCGGAAGGCCTTGTTGCAGTAGCCACATATGAAAGGCGTTTTTGACTTGGGCTCCTTCTTTATTATCACTTGCCCACCCCCGCCGCCTCCACCGCCCCCTCCTCCGGCACTGCCGACCATACTGTCCTTAAGGAGGTCGGCAGAAATGACCGGGGGCTTCTGGTCGAGAGGGATAGGGAGAACAGGCTTTTGATCCTGCGGCTCATTGCCAGCATTGAGCAGAGGCAGCAGGCTGTTCTGATGCTGGTGGTGGAGGGCTTCATTGGCCTGCTAGAAAAGAGATAGGAAAGATACCTTAACATTCAAATAACAAAGAACTAAGTTTGTATATCAGGTTGCGGCAATAACACATTAAAACTGAATTTCTAACAATAACTATTTTTATGTCATATCTATCTTTGATGTAATTTCATACAGCTCGATTGGAAGTACATAATCTAAATAATGAACCTATTGAACGTTATAACACATTACAATGTATTGAATTATGAAATGCTTCATCATTAGCAATCATATGCCTGCCATAGTGCTAGTTCATAAATCTAACTTAAGAAAGACCACATTTTTCTTGTTTCCTTGCAGCACACAAAATGAACTCTGGAACATTGTCAAATCATGCAGGAATAACACGGATCATCAGATTTTGCGCAAACATCCGGAGTTCAGGATGTCATTAAAGCAAGAGGCAATTTAACTTCTCCTTCAAAATATTACACTGATAATTCTAATGGCAAAATCTTTTCAAACTAGAACAACTTCCAATAAAAAGTCCCCAAAACACAGTATTTTATACGCTGCAATCTAAAAGGAAACCTTCCAGTAAATCCGTAGAAAGGCTTTTTTCAAAGACAGTTATTGTATAAGATCATTAAAAAATTTTATGGGAACTGGATGAGCTGTGAGAAATGACTGACTGTGAAATTATGGATCGGTGTTGCTATTGGAGAGCATGAGGTAGACACGACCTCAGCAGAGACGGTGTTAAATGTTTGGCAAAAATAGAAACTGACTCATTTCCAGGGCATCCTTGCAACTTGGAAAACAAGAGAAGCCCTGGCGGGGACCAAGCAGGGGGCAAGTCAGATGTTCGGAAAAGTGCATAATGACTTACCAGATACTGAATAGAGGGAGAGAAAAAAATCCCTACATTTTAACCAGATTTCCTCAATGCAAGCAATGCATTAGGCAAAAATAAGACAAAAAGGTAAAAGAAAGAATATTTTCATTTGAAGACAAAATTCTTGACAGTCCTAACCCCAGATTAGTCCAATTCTCAATACTTTACATCAGGGCAAGATGCCACTGCGGCAGTTGATCATATGAGATATGCCAGCCAGGGCTTTCTGCAATAGACACCGGCAGCATCCTGCAGCCTACAAATGTAAATATGCCGCATGTAAAACGATATAAGCTTGTAATAAAAGCCGATCTTCATGTGACTAGCCTAAGAGAATTTAAGATGCCCAGAACAACCTGTATTTACATGTGTTGCAGACCATAACAACATGGTCATATAAGCGGTTGATCTTACATAAAAGCTAATATCTATCAAGCCAATGAGACAAATTCTGTATAAAACCATCAAACTACAACAGAGTATCATTGTAGCTAAAAGAAAGGAATGTTATTTGATTACGGTCATATTTTATCGATATGAATTCTTCCTTCAAAGCAAAAATTTTATCTGGCTAGACTACAAGTGTTTCCCAACAACACAAAACTTGATATACTTGAATAGCGCAGTCCAAATATCTCAATATTTGTTTGCAGTATCTAAAATTAAAGAATATTAATATTTGGAGCTCAGCAGGGCATAACTCACACATAATGGCTGGGTTGGGCCCGTCGCAGCTCCAACCAAAGGGCCTAAAACAAAAGCAGCTGAAAGATTACACGATTATTAGGCTCCCCGTTCTGCAGCTGCCCGCATTGTTCCATTGGTCACGGCATCCAGTTGGTGAGCTGGGGGGCATTTCCCAATACAACTGTGCCCACACAGATTAAGAAACCTTAAGAACCGTACAACAACACAGAGGAACTGATATGCCATACTTAAAACACAGCATCTGGATCTTTACACTTCAATGTTTGTGATCATCTTAAACAGCAACAAGTCTGGTTTAAGCCTGTGCATTTACTAATGTAAATTAAACTGTAAACACCATAGTTTAGGGCTGCTTTATTTTGACAAAAAAATATATCTTGATTATTTTTCCCAATTATGAGATTGATTATTTAAAGGAGAAGTATCACACCGTTTCATGCATTTGAAGTGCTTTAGCTGATATTTAAAAAAATATTCAACTTGCCTAAATAACTAAAATAATACAGGATACATAACTAACAGAAGGAACACTCTATACACTTCAGAATGGTGATATGCACCAGACAAGATTGACTAATAAAACCTAAAGCAAATCTAGAATTTAGGGCTGCACAATTAATCGACAAACTAAAATTACAGGTAAAACAAATACATAATCGCCCAAATGTCTCAATTACAGCTGTATGTTTGTGCTCATTTTCAGCAGTATGTTAAGACAACAAATAAAGTGGTGAATTATAGATTGAATAATTGATATATTTATGTGTCCTTTAGTAATTTGGTTTTGGGATTTTCACTTACAACATAACATCCATAATGATTTCTCATTTACGTTACATTATTTTGCTTTGGATTTTCACATTTTACCACACAGTGCACACTGCTTCAGAGAAAGTTATAAAACATTAAAATAAAAATGTTTTAATCAACAATAATAATTGCATTTACAATATCAAGGAATTAAATCGGCAATATGATTTTTGTCATAATTGTGCAGCCCTACTAGAATTCCTTTCGAATGTGATGAAACGGTTTGCAGACATATGAAAATATATTGTTTATGCATGTATGCATATGGAAAATGAAATCCCTATCATAAAAGTATGAGAAAAACTCAGACCGTGATTGGTTAAGATGACAGACGCACTGTAAATCTTCTTAAGCCTATTACAGGCGTTCTCACTGCCAAACCGGGCAGAATACCAATAAGCTACCAAAAAATAACAATAGTATAAAACAAAACCAACATGTCTACTCATGTAACCTGTCAAGAACACAACAGCAGGCCTAACTCCTTTTCTCCAAAGAGAAGCCAGTGAATCAGCTTCTTGTTTGCTGCAGACGAATTAGGAGATCCCTGTTGGGAGCCGGACAATGCTTTGCTCATGAATAACCTCAGACGCCTGCAGAACAATGAGAAGTGACGGGCTAGACAGTCTTCTCATTAGATGCCTCATCACATGGGTGGAATCGAGCAGAACCTGTTAAGCCATTTTACACCAGATCTCTGTAAAGCAAATGTGGATCTATAAACCAAAAACACAGATCGCTTGGGATCACAGGTGATAAAAGTGTATAATGATATAGGCCGGAGAAGAGTTAACTTTGAATAAAACATGGTGCTGTTTATCTTCTGAATAGCGAGTTTGAGTGGAATTGAGGGTATCCGGAGTAATCAACGATTTTAAAAGCAATGGCTTACCAAATAATGAAACACAGTCCTCATTTCCTCACCCTCGAATTTGTTAAGCAGAACACAAAAGATATTTTGAAGAAAGTCACAATTTGGCAGCAATTCCGCTTGTACGGACACAAAATCAACGCAGCTGAATGGTTGCCAGCTACCAACATTCTTTAAAACATCTTTGAGTCCTGCAGAAAAAAAACATGTTTTGAAATACGTAACGATTTTCCTTTCTGGCGGCACGCTCACTTCAAACTCACTACTCAGAAGTCCTATCTTCCTCTTCTAAAGGGAAATGCATTTCGGTCAACTTATTTGGAGCCAAGCCTAGAGCGCTTCCAATGTTTTCTTTCCCGAGGGACTTCCACACTTCCTTAAAGTCCCAGAAAGCAGGCTAATAAAAACACAGGAAGGACACGCCGGACGTGATGACGGGATCTTGCACGCTGAAAGGTAAAAACACAGTTACTGTGGTCAGATGCTTTCCCAAATCAGTGTAAACAAAAGCCACATGCATCAGCTGGACTCATGAGTGACATGTGTCCAACCAGTGACGTCACAAAAGTGAACTCAGGCCCCTATGGAGCTCAAGTAAAAGACTCCAATCCCACCTAACCATCACAGCACACATCTACTATCATGTAAACATCATATAGGTGTTCACTACTACTCTGTGACGTCATGCAAACCCAAGCACACTTGAATTGTGACACAGCCCAGCAAGACAGCTTCCAAGGGTTTGAAACACAGCCCACGTTGCCTTTAATAAAACACACAACATAACAACACAACATGAAGAGGAAAACACACTTACACACACAACCCTGCGTCACATTCTGCTCATAGCAAATCAATGAGTGACGTCAGCCGACACTGAGCTCCAAAGTGCAAAACAACACGCTCGAACGTACACACGAGTGTTTAAGAGTGGGAATATGGGAAGGATGTGAAAAACAGGGAATGAAATCCCTCTTCTCCCTCTCACTTCACAGCTGGAAGTCTGGGAGATGCAGCATTAGCGGCTAATGCGAGCTAGCTTAGCAACCATTGTTTTTCCAGGCTTTGAAATCCACTCACAAACGTCACGAGCTCGGTTCACGAGTCCGCTCGAGCGTTTGTGTTTCCCGCGCGATGTGGTTTGAAATAACGGCTTACCTGAAATAAAAACGAACTCCAGCTCGTCTCCATCGCAACACTTACAGGAATCTGCAGGAAACCTACAAGAAATCTACAACAAAGCAGCCAAACATGGCAGCTGCTACAACTTCCTGTAACCCCGAGGGCCAAACCATTTCATCTGATCTACTGATGCTGAGGATGAGGAGGATGAGGATGATGAGAATGATGATGATGATAATGATGAGGATGATGATGATGAGGATGATGATAATGAGTATGATGATGAAGGTGATGATGATGATGATGATGATGATGATGATGATGAGTATGATGATGAAGGTGATGATGATGATGATGATGATGATGATGATGATGATGATGAGGATGATGATAATGAGTATGAGGATGATGAGTATGAGGATGAGAATGATGATGATGAGGATGATGAGGATGAGAATGATGATGATGATGATGATGATGATAATGAGTATGAGGATGATGATGAGGATGATGATGAGGAGGATGGTGATGGTGATGATGAGGATGATGGTGATGATGATAATGAGTATGATGATGAAGGTGATGATGAGGATGGTGATGATGAGAATGATGATGACGATGAGGATGAGAATGATGATAATGATGAGGATGAGGATGATGATGAGGATGATGATGATGATGGTGATGATGAGGATGATGATGAGGATGATGATGATGATGATGATGATGAGGATGAGAATGATGATGAGGATGAGAATGATGATGAGGATGATGATGAGGATGAGAATGATGATAATGATGAGGATGAGGATGAGGATGAGGATGATGATGAGGATGATGATGATGATGGTGATGATGAGGATGAGAATGATGATGACGATGAGGATGAGAATGATGATGAGGATGAGAATGATGATGAGGATGAGAATGATGATAATGATGAGGATGAGGATGACGATGAGGATGAGAATGATGATGAGGATGATGATAATGATGAGGATGAGGATGATGATGAGGATGATGATGATGATGAGGATGATGATAATGAGTATGAGGATGATGGTGATGATGAGGATGAGAATGATGATGAGGATGATGATGATGATGAGGATGGTGATGATGAGGATGATGGGGATGATGATGATGATGAGGAGGATGAGGATGGTGATGGTGATGGTGATGATGAGGATGAGG
Source organism: Triplophysa yarkandensis (assembly GCA_033220385.1). Classification (NCBI taxonomy): domain Eukaryota; kingdom Metazoa; phylum Chordata; class Actinopteri; order Cypriniformes; family Nemacheilidae; genus Triplophysa; species Triplophysa yarkandensis. The sequence continues at coordinate 11,568,637 of CM065675.1, forward strand.
ATGATGATGATAATGAGTATGAGGATGAAGGTGATGATGAGGATGGTGATGATGAGGATGGTGATGAGGATGATGAGGATGATGAGGAGGATGATGATGATGATGATGAGGGTGATGATGATGATGAGGATGATGATGATGAGGATGATGATAATGAGTATGAGGATGATGGTGATGATGATGATGGTGATGGTGATGATGATGATGATGATGATGATGATGATGATGATGATGATGATGAGGATGAGGATGATGATGATGATGAGGAGGATGATGATGATGAGGATGAGGATGAGAATGATGATGAGGATGAGGATGATGAGAATGATGATGATGATGATGATGATGATGATGATGAGGATGATAATGATGAGAAGGATGATGATGAGGAGGATGAGAATGATGATGATGATAATGATGAGGATGAGAATGATGATGAGGATGATGATGAGGATGATGATGATGATGATGATGATGAGGATGATGATGAGAATGAAGATGATGAGGATGATGATGATGATGATGAGGATGATGATGAGAATGAAGATGATGAGGATGAGAATGATGATGATGAAGAAGATGATGAGGATGATGATGATGATGAAGAATATGAGGATGGGGATGAAGAAGATTAAAGGGAAGGTCAAGGCACACACTGTAGTGACAGATTGCCAAGTATGGTGTTCCAAGGAAGATGAGATTGATGATGATGATGATGATGGGCATGAAGATGATGATGATGACGAAGATGAGGATGAAGAAGATAAGGATGGGGATGAAGAAGATAAGGATGGGGATGAAGAAGATGAGGATGGGATGAAGAAGATTAAAGTGAAGGTCAAGGCACACACTGTAGTGAAGTGAAGTGACGTTTTGCCAAGTATGGTGTTTCATACTTGGAATTTGTGCTGTGCATTTAACCCATCCAGTAAGTGAACACACACACACACACTGTGACTGTGAACACACACCCGGAGCAGTGGGGGGGGCGGTACCTTGCTCAAGGGACTTACCTTAGTCGTGGTATTCCCGCTGGTCTCAAGTCTCGAACCAGCAACCTTTGGATCACAAGTCCAAGACTCGAACCACCAGTCCACGACTGCCCATGAGGATAAAGAAGATGAGAATGGGGATAAAGAAAATGAGGATGAAGAAAATGAGGGTGAAGAAGATGAGGGTGAATAAGATGAGGATGAAGAAGATGAGGATGGGGATGAAAAAGATTAGGATGAAGAAGATGAGGATGCTGATGCTGATGATGCCGACAACAATATCAATTAATTTTAATTATGAACACATTTTATATTTAAAACACTTGGAAGAAATGAAACTGATAGACTATGATTATGATGATGATGACGATGAGGATGATGATAATGAGTATGAGGATGATGGTGATGATGAGGATGGTGATGATGATGATGATTATGATGATGAAGATGAAGAAGATGATGATGATGAGGATGATGATGATGATTATGAGGAGGATGATGATGATGATGTTGAGGATGAAGAAGAAGAAGAAGATGATGATGATGATGATGATGAGGATGATGATGTTGAGGATGAAGAAGATGAGGATGATTATGAGGGTGATGATTAAGATGAAGAAGATGGTGAAGAAGATGAGGACGAATAAGATGGGGATGAAGAAGATGAGGGTGAAGAAGATGAGGACGAATAAGATGAGGATGGAGATGAAAAAGATGAGGCTGAATGATTTATAAATAATTAGATAATTTGTTATAAGTGAACATAAACTTTTGGTCTAATGGATTTATATATAGGAAGTTTATGGAAACCACAATTTTTGTTTGTTTGTTTTCTTGACTATTGTTTTGTAAACATAATTTGTTTGTTGCTTGAAAAATGCAGAATAAAGAATAAACAATATGCATCATATTTTTTTATTAAACACATGCACACATACATGTTTATTGGCGATTTCAGTTCGACCTCATTTGGCACTATGGACGTGATATAAAACTGCTCCCAGAATGTAATTGTTACCAGTAAACTTAAACAATTATTGTTTATAAAGATCCCTTGTTGGTAGTGTTTAAACATTACAAAAATATCAGTCTAGGCACAAGTTTTTTATTTAAAAAAAAATAAGCCTGTGTTATGGACTTGACAAAAAAACAACACAGTTTTTGGGAGACAACAAACTTCTTAAGATTTATGTTAATGAAAGAGTGCAAACTAGAATCAACAAATGGCCAATGAATAGCTCTTTACAGAACATTAATAATACTTTAATACTTTATTTTTCTTTTCGTGTGACTGTTTCTGAGCTAAACGTGGCGTTATGTATGTGATAATCCTGAAAATAGTCCCCACTTGACTATAAAAATCATGCACTAAAAATAAAATAATTTTTAAGAGAGACCTCACATGGGCATCTGAACCACCAAATGTTAACATCATTACAAGTATAATAAAAACCTGTGGTAAAACTCCATATATAGTAATAAATATATATATCAGTAATAAATATTGATTTTTTAAGATTTACAAACACACACTCACAAGCACAGATGTGCACGCACAGACACACCCACCCACACACACACACACACCCGCCCGCACGCACACACACACCCGCCCGCACGCACGCCCGCACGCACGCACGCACGCACGCACGCACACACACACACACACACACACACACACAATATTGAATTTAATTTTATTGTTTGGATAATCCATTTGTCTATCAAATAACAATTGTAATTAGATTTGGCTGCTGATATATTTTTATATTAACTGGATAACCTCACATGACCTTTCATGCTTTAGGTTTACTTGATTTTCTGACCATGACAAAATAAATAAAGCTGGTCTTCACTGTATCAAAGTAGTAAGGAAGTGTTTCTCATGGTGATAAATGGCGTACAAAGGACGATTGATAGCAATACACAGCCTGTTTGTCTGTTTCCCTGAAAACTGTTTATTCATGATCAGTTCAAGTAACAGTTATATAACTTTCAAAGCCTCAAGAAGTACATCATAGGAGCACAATATAAAAGTGTGTTTAATACGGCTGATGGTCAGGGATAAAAATGTACCTTGCTGTTGTTAAATAGAGAAATATGAATCTAAAGTATTACTTTGATGTTACTTTTTCCCATTGTGACTGATTTCAGGCATATGAGTTCAGCAATTTATTTTGCCTGAGATAATTTCATTGCTTTTACAGCAAGCATAGGGCAATAACTTTTGTTTTCCCATTCCAGCATGTTCTTTCGAACATTTTGTTTGACCGTTCAGGGACATTCAGTGAAGTTGCGTCCTATTGTGTTTTTAATTCTTTGTCACATTGTACATTGGGACTCTTTGTCAGCATACAGTGCAACGAGGTTTTTGGATGTATGCCTGTGGTCAGCCTATTGCCCCTGGGTTCACTCTGTGAAGGCCATTCTCAGCGACAAACAGCTTTTTCCAAATGTAGCAATGCAAAATGCATAGTGAATTTTATCAAGAGACAAATCAACCGGAGGTATGTGTTTGTTTTCTCATTTGCTCTACTTGTGTGTTAACCTTTGAATTACATAATAAGCCATTTAATAAAATACAACAATAAAAAATGTCAGAATACATTGCCACAATAAGTTTACAATAATAGAAATTCTGACATTAAAATTAAACTTTCTGTTTGGTAACATGTCAAATATCTTCTTCCGCAGATAAAAAATGGCTGACTGGTCCATCCTGGGCCGCTTTCTAACTGAGGTTCAAAACCACTCCACGGTCATCGGTAAGATTTGGCTGACGGTGCTCCTTATCTTCCGCATCCTGCTGGTGACACTAGTGGGGGATGCCGTGTACAGCGACGAACAATCCAAGTTCACCTGCAATACTCTGCAGCCGGGCTGCAACAACGTCTGCTACGACACTTTCGCCCCCGTCTCCCACCTGCGCTTCTGGGTCTTCCAAATTGTGCTCGTCTCAACACCATCGATCTTCTACGTTATATACGTTTTACACAAGATCACAAAAGACGAGAATTTGGAAACGGAGAAGGCCGAGGCCCAGTGCCCAATCCGGAGCAATCCTGCATCAGCATACGGGCAAGAGTGCCAGTATGAAGAGGTTGTGGAGCAAAGCCAGCTCCAAGAAGATTTCGGTGAGGTTGGCAAAGACCCAACCACGCTCTCCAGTCAAGTTCTTCTCATCTACATTGTTCACGTGCTGATTCGTTCTGTGTTGGAGATCACCTTTTTGGTCGGTCAGTTCTACCTGTTTGGATTTGAGGTGCCTCATTTGTTTCGTTGCACAACCTACCCCTGTACCACACAGACTGACTGCTTTGTATCACGGGCCACTGAAAAGACCATCTTCCTTAATTTTATGTTCAGCATCAGTCTGGGCTGTTTCCTGCTTAACATCGTGGAGCTCCACTATCTCGGCTGGATCTACGTGTTCCGCATGCTTTGCTCAGCATGCTTTTTGTGCTGCAGGCCGGAGAAGGAACTGTACCCTCAGCACAATCCCTTACTGCTGAGGCTCAGACACTCAATCCGAAGCAGACTGTTTCTGCAGACCCCTTCGACACCCTCATGTGAGAAGACAGGGACAGCTTTGCTTTCACATGCTCCAGCCGTCGCTTTTGGGACTGACTCAACTCTGGAATGCTTGCCAAAGAGAAACCCACAGGAACGGGAACGCATACGGCTGAAACTGGCCAACATGGCTCGATGTAGTGGCAAGAAATCCTGGCTGTAATGTGTACCACGTTTTTTTTTCACTTTTATGTCTTTTGTGTTAAATTATACTATATTTTTAGAATAAAATTGTTGTGTTTGTATATTGTGCTGCAATATAGTGTGTTTATGTTTGAAATTGATGACCCAACATATGGGTCATTATTCTGAAACCACTGAAACATCATGGCAGTTATAGTTAAATTGATACCCAACAATTGATATCCTGTCGTAAATGATTCACTCTCTATTTGTTCCAAAGCAGTGTAAATTTAGTTGAAAATAGAGAAAGATATTTGGAAGAATATTTGTAACCAAACATTTATCGGACCTTGCTGACCACAAAAAAATGATAACGGTAGTCAGAAATTTATCAGAACTGTTTGTTGTCCTACATTCTTTAAAATATCTTTTGTATTATAAAATAATTTTCCTACCATAGTAGTTAATGGGGTCCAAGAACTTTTTATTTTATGATATATTTCTGAAATCTTACTCTGTGTTTACTTTGGCATAACAATCCATTTAAGATTTAAAATATAAAAATTCAATTTGGTAACACTAGTGATTTACATTAATATATTATTAATATTTTAGTGCTTGAAATTTTCACTACTGTAACGCTTCCCAGTTTGGCTTCCCACTGCATTATAAGATGTACCATAAAGTTTAAAAAATATTCTGATAAAGAAGCTGGAAGATCTGCTATGTGTTTTCAGATGACAAAAAAATTATTGACAGAACATTAACGTATTTTATTAAATAAATGAATAAATAGTTAAAGAAATAGCCATGACTAAAACTCACATGCACTTGTATTTTTTCATGTATTTTTAAAAGGTTATTTACAAACACATAAAAATATTTATATTAAGTTTGATTTCCTCTAAAGAAACGGATCTTGTAATACCTTTTAAATGGCTAACAAACATATTACTTTTTATTTAATGTTAAAACCTTAACATTTTCTTGTCATGCTGTGTAAACAACATTGTCACTGCTCATTGTTCATACAAATACTTATTTCACGTAAAAAAAAATGTGTAATGAGTTATATTGCTGTGTGTATATTTTAACAGTCTGCCAAGTTGTTTAACCGAAAGTACATGATCAATAGATTTATTGTTCTTAATTGATTCTGAATCAACTCCAAAACAAAAGTAGAAACTTTCATAAAATAGCCGCCCCATAAAAGTTTAAAGCCTCCCCCATGAAAATGAAAACTATATTAAGGGTCACAATGATCACGTAAGTTAACACAATATGTAAATCTATACTGTATCATTTATGCTTTATTCTCTCGATACTTGATCTGCTGACCATTTTTTATACACAACAGAGCCACGCTGTAATCTGTAAAAAAAACTGTAAAAGAGATCTTTAATTTGAGGGAATAACCACTTTTCATGTCCTGAAGTTCATGTCCCGAGTTCTTTGGAAAAGCAAAACACTTTTATTTGTCCAGTATATTATAAGATGGACGATAATTTGAGTAGCTTAATACGTGTAAGTTCAGGAAAATGAAAACATTTCCAAAAGTTCAAATTAGTTTCTTACAATGTATTTAATAAATTTAATGAATACCTTATGTCAAACTAACATATTCAACACATGCAAACAATGAACCATGGCTTATTCTGAAATTTAGTTTCATAAAAGACAAAAACGTTCACAAATTTATAAACAAAAATGTTCATTTTAAATTAAATCCAGAACTAGCAGCAAGTGCTGACCTCCTCGGCTGATTTCTCTCCTCCAGGCCATAAAGGCGCACTGTTTATTTTGGATCCCACTTTAACAGTTTCGCTCTGAACACTTTCTGTCCCAATCCTCTTCTGGATTTCGGAGGCCATTGTTAAAAATGCCTGCTCTACGTTGTTTGCGTTCTTGGCACTGGTCTCCAAGAATGGGATTTTGAGTGATTCAGCAAATTCCTAAAACCAGTGGAATCAAATACAAATTAAGTTTTAATATGCAACCCTAGATTTGTAAATTTTGCAAAGGGATTTACCTTTGCTGTGGTTAAGTCCACCACTTTTTTGGACGCAAGGTCACTCTTGTTCCCTACAAGCAACTTGGAAACGCTTTCACATGCATAGCGATCGATTTCTTCTAACCATTGCTTTACGTTGTTAAAAGACTCCTGTTTAAGGCAAACCCCTGATTAAACATAAATATTGAAAAAATAATGCAATATAAATATTTCTATTGTACTTACCTGTTCTGTGACATCATAGACAATTATAATCCCATGGGCTCCCCGATAATAACTGGATGTTATAGTACGAAATCGCTCCTGTCCCGCTGTGTCCCACTTGAAGAGGAAAACCACAAGGGAAAGGTTTTCAAGCATGATTCCTTGGTTAATATGAGTTTGAAAACTTTGTGAATACAGTATTTGTCTCTGCATACAAGTTAAAATATATTTCTACTCACAATCTGCAATTTGACAGTCTTTCCTTCCATTTCAATAGTTCTGATTTTGAAATCTACTCCGATAGTGCTGATGTAGCTCTCTGTATAGGTGTCATCCTATTGAAATATTTGTGCATCACAAGCAAAAATATCAACACAGAAGACTGTATAGATTTGTATCTATTTCAGGTCCTCTTGCAAAAATATTCCACCTGTACAATAATAACATTCACATATAATACAGTGATAAAATTCACACAGATATACATGACTTACTTTCTTCAGTTCAAACCAAAAATAAAAACTACAACTAGAATTACAAGAACCAATGAGATTTTAATATTTAAGATTTAAGATTTTAACCAATGAGTTTTCAACATGTCTCATCTGTATCATATGTACTTATTATGGTTTTTATATAACTTTTTAAATTTAACAATCTTATTTTATCACTTCAGAAAACTTATCAACCATGATGTTGGGGTTTTCCAGTTTATAACATTATTAATATTATTTGATAACATTCTTTGCTTGTGTTTAACTAAATAAATAGGACATCTGTCCGACATCGGGGAGGATAAGTATTTTTGGTAAGTATTCCAATTTTAATATTTCCTTTCCAATATAATATGATTTTTTATAATAATATTTTATGTAAAGGAGTTAACAATGCAGAATATGTAGTGGGACATAGAAAGATGCTCCACAATGCAACAGAAGAATCGTATTTTTTCCATACAACTTAATAAAGAATAAACATAGGATGATCCTAAGGGTCCTCTGTATGAAACAAAGGTTTTTCCGATCATTAAAAGGAGGTTTTCCCTTGCTTTCCCGAAAAGCAACCTTGACTAAATGGTTGTTGTGGAACCAAAATGGTTCTTCTGTGGAATCACCATGAAGAAACCTTATAAGCACCTTTATTTCTACACATTTGTCTAAAAAATGATTGTATGCATTTAAGAATAAGTAGACATGGGATCATAACTCTAAAATCATGTATCCAAACATTGGTGTGATGGATGAGGTTTTCCCTTAGGACATTATGGTAACAAAAACTGTTTCATGATAAAACCTAGGGTTAGCCTTCTAGGTCTCTAGGCCTCAATGACAAAAGACAGAAAAATATTTAGCTTACAGCAAACCGCAGGAGTAAACATGACTTCCCCACACCAGAGTCTCCGATAAGCAGCAGCTTGAACAGATAGTCACTGTGAATACAAACACGTTCAAACTCTATCAAGTTATTTCTTAACGTATATTCCTGATGTAATCTTAATTCTTACCATTGTGTAAGGATAAAAAAGCCCTACAATTACATTGTGGGACAATTACAATTAATCAAACAATATAAGAGACATTTTACTCACTATTCAGGGTTCATCATCTGTGTGTTGATGGCAGGACGCTGTACAATAGTGTTTCAGACAGACAAAATGTGTTCATATGTGTCGTTCCCTTTGAAATGCAAACAGAAACAAGTGTGCCAATGGTGAACCCAACTCCATCATTTATTCAAGCCCATGATCCGGTTACAAAGTGGCTAAAACCTGTTTCTTAAAGCAGCCTTTCAGCAATAGTGACAGGTGTTTAATGGTAAATATATGTCAGTCATTGCATGTGAAATAACCAATAAACACTCAATTTGTAATATTTAAGTTTGCCAGTAAACCTGTGTGTGATCTAAAATGGTACAACAAAACATGATCAACTAGTAATAAAAATATAGGTCTAATTTGATATGGGCCTAAACCAATGGGAATAAAATTAACCAATGTGGACAAACAAGTAATCCTCTAGTTTAAATAATAAACTTAAGTAAAGTAAGAAGCATTAATATTTTTAAAACAAACAACAGAGGTTGACCGATATTGTGTTTAGTTGTCTTCTGACTGTTTGTTTCGACCTATATGAGGTCTAGACTTAAAGAAGAGGCATGTTCCCTAAAAAGAAAACAGTGTTTGTCCGCTGTAAAGCTTAAATGAATTGAACTAAATCAATTAAACAACATAAGCAATAAACAAGCGACTCAAATCATAGCAAGCAAAAATTATTTTATTATGAAGGGTAGTACAGGCACAACCAAACAAAATAAAACAAAACACTCTACATAGTGAGATCTTTTAAGAAGCACAGAATCTAGATCTCATCCTCATATCAGACCTCATTGATGACAGGTGGCAACCAGAGACAGAGAGTGAGACACGCGCAAGCAGAGACACATAAAGGCCGAGAGACACACACAGTCAGAGAGACACGCACAGCCAGAGACACACAATCAGAGAGAAACACACAGGCCGAGACACACACACAGTCAGAGAGAAACACACAGTCAGAGAGAAACACACAGTCAGAGAGACACACACAGGTATAGAGACACACACAGTCAGAGAGACACACACAGTAAGAGAGACACGCACAGTCAGAGAGACACGTACAGTCAGAGAGACACGCACAGTCACAGAGACACACACAGGAAGAGAGACACACACAGTCAGAGAGACACGCACAGTCAGAGAGACACGCACAGTCAGAGAGAAACACACACAGTCAGAGAGACACGCACAGTCAGAGAGAAACACACACAGTCAGAGAGACACACACAGTCAGAGAGAAACACACAGTCAGAGAGAAACACACAGTCAGAGGGAAACACACAGTCAGAGAGACATGCACAGTCAGAGAGACACGCACAGTCAGAGAGACACGCACAGTCAGAGAGACACGCACAGTCAGAGAGACACTCACAGTCAGAGAGACACGCACAGTCATAGAGAAAAACACACAATCAGAGAGAAACACACACAGTCAGAGAGACACACACAGTCAGAGAGAAACACACAGTCAGAGAGAAACACACAGTCAGAGAGACAGGCACAGTCGGAGAGACACGCACAGTCAGAGAGACACGCACAGTCAGAGAGACAGGCACAGTCAGAGAGACACGCACAGTCAGAGAGAAACGCACAGACAGAGAGAAACACACACAATCAGAGAGAAACACACACAGTCAGAGAGACACACACAGTCAGAGAGAAACACACAGTCAGAGAGAAAGACAAGTTAGAGAGACACGCACAGTCAGAGAGACACGCACAGTCAGAGAGACAGGCACAGTCAGAGAGAAACGCACAGTCAGAGAGAAACACACACAATCGGAGAGAAACACACACAGTCAGAGAGACACACACAGTCAGAGAGAAACACACAGTCAGAGAGAAACACACAGTCAGAGAGACAGGCACAGTCAGAGAGACACGCACAGTCAGAGAGACACGCACAGTCAGAGAGAAACGCACAGACAGAGAGAAACGCACAGTCAGAGAGAAACACACAGTCAGAGAGAAACACACAATCAGAGAGAAACACACACAGTCAGAGAGACACGCACAGTCAGAGAGAAACACACAATCAGAGAGAAACGCACAGACAGAGAGAAACGCACAGTCAGAGAGAAACGCACAGTCAGAGAGAAACACACAATCAGAGAGAAACACACACAGTCAGAGAGACACGCACAGTCAGAGAGACACGCACAGTCAGAGAGAAACGCACAGGCAGAGAGACACGCACAGT